>ML682065.1:8210879-8413724 GCA_007922195.1 Podocnemis expansa
TGTGTGTGTGTGTGTGTGTGTGTGTGTGTGTGTGTGTGTGTGTGTGTGTGTGTGTGTGTGTGTTTTAAGACCATCTCTTTAATATCACCTATACTTAAGGTGTTGTGTGAAATCTTGGCTCTTTGGAAACCAATGGCAAATGTAAAGCAAGCAGCCCACAAGTACATTGTTATCAATAATTTGTTCTTGAAATGACACTTCTTCCTATTTATTGCTAACTTCTCATTTGTTTATTTCTCAATTTATAAACTACAGTCATTAATATCTCTCTATGGATACACAAAGGTCAAAAGTCATGTTTGTGATTGCACATAGAATGACACACTATCAGCCTCTGAAATCATCCTGAGCCACTCAGAAATTCAAGTTGCACTGAATTCCTCTTGTCCTGGTGAAACCAAATTCCAGCAGCAATATTCATTTCCCTGCCAACAGACATTCAGAGCTAGGGAGTGTCTGCAAGCTTTCACATGGTGGGCAGCATTAGGAAAGAGAGAGTCAATGTTTGTGATTAGCCAGGATCAAATCGTATACAGTTCTGCATAGTGTTTCACTGACCACAGTAAATAAAATAGAACTAAATCAAATCAAGTCATTCATTTAATGAATATTCATGCAATAATGCTAGTACCTGAGTACCAAAAGGAAAAGATATCTATTTACTTTTAAGAGTCCAAAAGTCTGATAGATATATAAACTGTTTTACATTATTAAATTACTATGTATACAATGCAAGACATTCAGAATTGAATGTCTAAGGTTATCAATACCTGGGGACTAATAGCAAGAGATAGGAAATATCTGATGTCAGCAGGGATGCATATTTATTATATATAATGCATATTTGCCTAGCTAAAGGTCAACAAAATTTTATTGTCTCCAAGCTAGAATGTGAATCCTTTACCACCATTGGTGAGCACAAGTCCAACAGTTCTACTGCTTGCTGCTTTGCACAATCTTCAAGAATATAGTCTGAATGTATAGTCGATACAGTATTTTGATCATTTGGTTTATCTGAACTTATTGAAGACCAGGTTGTGGATGAGCAGTGACGAGTCCCAATGAGCTGGGTAAATCCAATCCTTTGGTGGTCCACGTAGGTGTATATTTAATTAGTTAAGTTGTATATATCTTTAAATTCCCAAAATACATATTTTATGCATTTCTGTTTAAAAGGGGGGGGGCGGCTAGGCCCTGTTTTCTGGGTACATTTACATAAAGAAGAAAAAACATTGTGGAAAGCAGATGTGAAGATGTTAGTCAGCCATTACTCAGGCAGAGGTTCTGTTGACTCTAATGGGATTTGGGATCAGTAACGACTGAATAAAATACTAATAAGGATTAGATTTTGCCAGGATCTGGCAATAATTTGGAGGTAGCACAACTAAACCACAACATTATTACAGTTTATTATGATCCATTTCTCTTTTTTTCATGCAAGTTCCAGCTGTGTTTCACAAGACACAAATAACAAGACAGAGCCTGGTCCACATAGATTCCAATCTTTTAAACAAGAGAGACTGGATCAGACACACTACGAACCAGAGAAATTGGTTCTGTCTTTGGAGCGTATTACAGATGAGGCTGGTAACAGCAATTATTATCAAGGTTGCATGATGCGTCCCATCATAAGACTTTGTTTTCAATTGTTTCCTTTCCAGACTTTAACTGTTTGGGTTGATATGCTGTATGATTCACGTCTTCCTCATATTTTAGCCAAAACAGATGAGACATTTCTGAGACCAAGGCTAGGGACCACTACATTTTTTTGCCCATTTATAAAGAAAAAAAATGTTAACTATCTTTTTGCAATACATTGGTAGACCCGTGTTTTGGAGAAAAGACTTGAAATTTGGAGGCACAGGGCTACGATTAGGAGTCAGTGGGGAAAGGAGGAGGAATCAGGAGGGGGAGAATGTGATTGGCTGGACAAAGAGCCTGGGGACAAGATGCATATGGAGAGCTTGGGACTTGGATGAAAAACTTGGTGAGGAAGATGGGACTAGCTAGGTGAGGGTGGGGAAGACATGGTGACATCCTGTGGGGATGGGGATGGGGGGCACAAGAGTTAAGCTTGGAAGGAATATGCATAAGATTCTGTGCCCACTATCGTACACTCCCATCTAGAGCCTGGAATGGAACCCAAGATTCCTATCCCAACATTCTTCAGGTGTCAGAAAGTATTTGTGAAAGCCGATGGCAAAGTGAATGTCTCAGTCAAAGGCTGGCCCACACAGAGGAGGACAGCTTACTGCTCATACTATCAATCTGTCTGTTCACATGTCAGAAATCTAGGCAGTAGATCAAAAAATTCCAACCTTGCTCATGACCCATCTTAGAGTTAATAATATGCTACATGATGGGCTTTCTATTTTTCAAGTTTGCCTTAAAACAAAACAAAACAAAACAGTAGGAAATTACACTCTAACTATGGTACAATAACATTAAGGTTGCAAAGTGAAGCACTCATGAATTAAGAACCAGATAGGAATTTGGCAGGAATGTGTGCCCTCCAAAATGCCATACTGGACCTAAGAAATGCTTTAATTGGATTTGCATTTCAAATGAAAAATCAATTTCTCTGAATAATTCCTGACCATCACTTACTGTTACCCCATGTATGTGGTACAAAGCAAGAGGAGAACTGAAGGTAACCCCAGCATCCTGAGGCTGAGTGACATGAGTCTGAAGATTTTTTGCTTGACTGTTGAGACCGGAAAGCCTATGAGCAAGTTTGTATGGAAAGATAAGAAATTCATGTTTAGGTTTGTTAAGTTTGCTTTATCAGTAGAATGAGTGATACAAGTCAGAAAAAAAAATTAGAAGTGCAATATTGGGTGGAGATGGACAGGTCAAGGACCAAAAATAGACTTGTAAATCTTTAGTGTAGAGATGATAGGCGAAGTGTCATGAGTAGAAGAGTTTGCACAAATACGTTAGGCCACGATTCACATGGTATTCAATGATGCGTCTATCTTATAGGCCTGGTCAAAAGTTCATGATATGTCATGAAGTCTTCCCATTTACTTTAATGGACTATGTATCAGGCCCTTGAAGGACTGAAGACTGCTCAGAGACTTGAAGTTAGGCATGGGCTTAATTACTTGATTGAATTTTAGCCTCAAATAGCACAGTCAATATCCCAGATCATATTACTAACCAACAGTGAGAAACATTACACCTTCTGGAACTAAAAAAGCCTTAGCAAATGGATGGATGATTAAAATAATAATTTGGGGCATAATTATGAAACAATACTACTTGAAATGTGTGTAATTGAGAGACTGTAATGACTCCTTTGGTTCTTTGTGATGGTTACTGCAGATTATATCAAGTTTCATATGGTATCATTCTGTCTCAGCTGCTAATATACTTGCCTCTGAACACAAAAAATCATGGGCTCATACCCCAAAATGACACTGCATTGTTGTTGGGGTAGACGTGCCAAATCGATAGGGCTGGCATTCTCCAAAAGCAATTTTTTTTTTCTAGAAAGCATCACACACCTCTGACTGGGGGAGGGGGCCAAGGTACATTTCAAATAGAATATAGTCTAAAACTGGTGTTTTGGCCAACATTTCTTCAGTCAGTAACAAAGGTTTTAATTAACAATGCTGTAAGTTAGTCTCCGATTAGCACAAAATGATTGTACATTTGATTATAAAGTCATTACCTCACCAATGTTTAATTTATTAACATGGAGATTTTTCAAAACAGTCCAGCTATGAAATTCTGTTCTGTGCTGTTCTAATTATAAAACTATTGAGGGTGAAATCTGGACCCCTTTGAAGTCAGTGGAAAAAAGTATGTGTGAACAAATACAATAGCAGACCCAATTTATAACCTAGTATGCATATTCATAATGAATTAGAAGAATTCCTAGAGTCAGGACTCATCCAGGCACTGAGATTGGAATGCAGCAAAGCATAACAACACAGGCTTAAGTGTCCAGCCATATTCAGCAAAATATTTGAACATATGCTTAAATTTAGACATAACTGCAGCTGGGTGATCTGCTTTTGAAGTGCTACAGGCCTGGGGCTAATTTGCACTAATTATTAACAAGGTTCATCTGAGGAAGTGGTTGGTGTTCCCTACAAAGAGCCTGGCCTTGGGTAAGGAGAAGGAGAGCTCCCTTAGAGACATTGTCATGGTTCCATGGAGGCAAGAGGCAATGGGAAAAAAAAGTCTCCTCAAAGAAAGCCCTGAGATGCATTGTTCAGCCAAAAGACCATAGCAGAATCCTGCAGTATACTCTGACGTAGAGAACAATGTAGGGGAAAAATGTTTGGGAAGTTTTGTCAGGAAGGGCTGAGGAACCATTTCTATGTTTTTGCATATTTGGGGGGGGGGAACTGCCCATCAACACACTTTAAAATAGGAATGGACTGTCAAACTGAGATCTAAGGCCCCAGAATTGCAGTCTTATGCTCATGTATCACATTATATGTCAGAATAGTGATGGTGATTTTAAGGGGACTATTTGCTGACACAAAGTCAGGCAAATGCATAAAGCTTTCAATGAGTAGGGCCTATCACTTGGATGAAACCAACAATGAAACAATGTTACTAATTTTCAAAAATAAAGCAAAGAGGGCTAATGCATGGATGCTATTTCCTGTATTGGATATGGGAAAACAAAGTCTTCAGAAATCTTGCATTCAGAGGATATTTTATTAATCAGTCCCAGAAAAATTTGCCTAACCGAAGTATGACTATGGCTGTAAAATGTACAGTCCAATAAATCTACAGGATTTTATCAGCTAGATAATAAATGTAATATAATTACATATAATATTTTACAAACTGAAAGCAGTAAATAAATGTTACCTATTTATTTGGCAAAGTATCTCTGCCAGATAGGTAGTTTGAACCTTTAGAATTTACTTATATTGGTATTCCCATTTTATAGATGAAGAAACTGATCTCTATACTATAGCTCTTTATATCTCTCCACCCCCCAAAGCACTTTCGAATAAAAATGAGAGGCCAAAAGGTACATCAGAATAATACCCAACTCATAAAATATTGTTTGAACTATACAACGACCTAAAAGAAGCCTATTAAAGTTCAAATTTTGACATACAGGCATGATCATGCAATTGATCTTCAGTATGAAATAAGAAAGAGAATTACTACTAACATCAGGCATCCTTATTTCTCTTGTCTCAACCTTGACTTTAGTGTGGGAAGCCAATTTTGTTTGTTTTAAATTCTATGCTAATCAAATGTAGCTGTTGTATTAGTGACAGTATGTCTGCAGACACATAGAGAAGGGTAAGATGCTGAGATCAAAACTTATTATAAACTCTTTACGAAAAATATCTGAGTGGCATATTAGACTTTGATGACCATAAATGCCTTATTATGGGCTTTGGTAATGTAGCTGCTGGAGATTGTTCAGTAGCAAAGACTCATAAAAATGTATTGACTTTTACATGCCGGCTTTAAGGTTCAGGTTAGTTTGTTCCATGGAAATTGCTTTAATCCAGTGTAATGACTTTGTTACAAATCCGTTTGCATAAAATCAAGATCCACCTAGACAGATTTAATACTGGTTTGTAACTATGTCTAGCTATTTGTATGTAGAACCATTCTGGTTTAGCTAATATAAATTGATGGCATGAAAAGTAATGGGGAAAGATCTTAATCTTACAGTGTTCATGAATTCTTAACTAGCAACATAAATGGAGATAATTATTTGAAAATGTCCAAATCCAGCTTCAGTGCAATAAAAGAATTTTAATACCAAGCATGTTTTTTTTTACTGTTACAAAATAAAGGCTGATTCATTAGCCCATTCAAAACTGTGTTTACTCTTTACATAAAAATGCCAGAAATAGATGCTAAATGTTTAGTGTTTTACCTTTACTACTTCATGTGTATTTGTACTAGGAATGTTTGCGTAGATTTTAAGGCTTAAATGGAGCATTGTGATCATCTTGTCTGACCTACTGCATAACACAGGTCAGAGAACTTCCCTGATTAATTCTTGCTTCAAGTCAAACAGCTAGGGTTGGATTGACAGTATCTCAGAAAAAAATCCAGTCTTGAAAGTCAAATGTCTTTTATGTTGGAGAGCTCGCTACAACCCTTGGTAATTTGTTTCAATGTTTGCTTATCCTCAGTGTTAAAAATTGAACCATAATCATAGATTGAATTTGTCTAGTTTCAATTCCAGTAATTGGATAATCTTGTGAGTTTGTCTGCTATACTGAAGACCTCAATATTATGAACTGTCTATTCACCATATAGGTAATTTCAAACTGTGATCTCATCACCTCTTAACTTTGTGTTTGGTAACTGAGATTGAACTTCTTGAATTTCTCACTATAAGTCTTGTTTCACAATCTTTTAATCATTCTTTCGGCTCTTGTCTGAATCCTCTCCAATTTTTCAACATCCTTCATGATGTGTGGGCACAAGAACTGAATATGTTCCAACTGCATTGATACCAGTTCTAAATACAAAGGTAATATGACCTCTGTACTCCTGCTTAATGTTCCCCTGTTAATAAAATCTTTGGATGTATTAGTAGCAAGAGTGTTGCATTAAGAGGTCATGTTCAGCTAATTATCTACAGTGATCCCCAAATCTTTTTCAGAGTCACTTTTTCTTAAGTTATGGTCCCCCCATTTCTAAGTGTGGCTTATGTTCTTTGTTCCTATGTGTATGATTTTGCATCTGTATATGTTGAAATGAATTTTTACTCGTGCTCATCTGACAAAGCAATCCAGATTCTGCTGTATGCGTAGCGTGTCCTTTTTATTATTTACAGTTCCCCATTTGTGTCAAACATTATCAGTACTAGTTTTGTGCTTTCTTCTAGGTCATTAAGAGCATTAGGACCAACTGATCCTTATGGGACCCCATTACAAAACTTCCTGTTGATGATCATTTTTCATGTGCGATTCCATTTGGAGACCTATATCAATCAATCATTTAAAAAATCTGCTTTTAACATGCATTAAGTTAATTTTGTATCTTTCAAGTTTCTTAACTAAAACATTATAAGCTACAAAGCCAAATGCCTAACAAAAGTTCCTCAGTACTGTTGCCTTTATCAACCAAACTGATAACCTCATTGAATATTGCATCAATTTAATTTGATGAGATTTATTTTCTGCAAACCCCTGTTGAGTGGTATCAATTATGGTATTCTCTTTTAATTCTTTGTTAATCAAATTCCAGTCAAAGACTCAGTTATATTGTTTGGAGTTGATATCAGGTTCACAAGCCTATAATTATGTGGATCATTTGTTTATCATTTTAAAATATTGCCAGAGCACTAATTTTCTTCCAGACCACTAGAATTTCCATAATGTTCCAAGATATATTGAAAATTAACTAGTCCAGTGAGCCGATCAGCCAACTCTTTTAAAACTCTAAACCTTATGATTTCAAAATGTCTAACTTTAGAAGATGTTTAACATCTACCTTAGCTGTCAACGGTATGAAAAGCATTTAATCATTGTCTGCCATGAATATGTGAATATATCATCTGACTCTTTTCCATATACAGAACAGTAATGTTTTTTTTTTCTGAATTATAATTGACATTTCTGCTATTTCCACCAACTATTTCCCCCATATACTTTCCCCATTGCTTTATATGTATACACTTTGTATTTTATCCTATACTTTATATAAGTATTTCACATATTTTTCCATATGCTTTTTCCCATATACAGAATAGAGTATTGATTTCAAATTTTCTGTATTATTGACAGTTCTGCAATTTCCACCTGCTATTGGACCATGGAATTCTCTTTTTTTATCTTTTGCTTCCCTTATATATATTTTTGTATATCTTCTAACTTCTAATTTATGTTCATTGCTATCAACCTTCCCTTGTTCCCTATTTGAATTATATGTGTTGCATATTTGGATAAGGAGGAAAAAAAACAAGGAGTCTTGTGGCACTTAAAGACTAACACATTTATTTATCGCATGAGCTTTCGTGGGAGAATATCCCACTTCCTCAGATGCTTTGAAGAGGGAAGCCTTACAGAATTGAATGAAAATAAATAAGGTGATGCCATGTCTTACACTCCTCTGCATTTATTTTCATCCAATTCTGTAAGGTCTCCCTCTTCAAAGCGTCTTAGGAAGTGGGATATTCTCCCACAAAAGCTCATGCGATAAATAAATCTGTTAGTCTTTAAGTGCCACAAGACTCCTTGCTTTTTTTGCTTTACTAGACTAACACGGCTGCCCCTTTGGAATTTGGATAAGGGTGATTCAGTGATTAAAATGTACTTGGATTTTAAGAAAGTCTTTGAAAAGAATCCTTACCCAAGGTGCTTAAGCAAAATAAGAGTCATGGGGTAAGCAGGAAGGTGGTGTACAGTTGGAAAGGTCCCCTCAAAAAGAATCAGGCAGTACATACAACACTGAGAGGTTTATTTATGGTACTGGGAACACTAAACGAGACAGTTTTCAGCTTCCAGGTGGAAGTAACACGGCAATTGCGTATATACACTTAATGCTTGTTTACTAGTTTAAACCAGTTTTCTAACAGTTCTTTGTTTCCTTTGGAAAAAACAACTCTCTGCAAAGTAAAAGGGTCAGGGTCCTAAGAGGGGGTGGTCTTGACAGGTAGGGGAATGCTAACGGTGGGTGCGTGACATCAGGCTTGGAAAGAAGGGTATGTGACAGGAGACATGGGTGAATACGTAACAAAAGACAGACTTTATGCTGCCTATCTGGAGAGCCTCTGTATTTATGAGGGCTAGTGTGCTTGCATGGATAACTTATCCCAAGAGTGCTTTCATGGATCAGGAATTTGTTAAAAGATAAGAAACAAACAGAAGGAATAAACATTCAGTTTGCACAATGGAAAGGGTAAATAGAGGAGCTGTTGATCTGGGTTGGGATCTCTGGGATGCTTCAGATGGCAAAATCCCAAACTGACTTCCAATAGGTACAAAAGGATCTCGCAAAACTAGGTGACTGGGAAACAAAATGGCAGACGAAATTCAGTGTTGATAAATGCAAAATAATGTGTTTAATTGGAAACTATAATTCCAATTACATATACTCTATTATGAGGTCTAACTAAGCCGTTAACACTCAAGAAAGAGGTCTTGCACTCATTGTGGATGGTTCTACGAAAAGATCCGTTTGATGTGCAGCAGCAGTCAAAAGGCTAACACAATGTTAAGAACCATTAAAAAAGGGATGGATAATTACACAGAAAACCTCAATACTTTTTATTTATACACAGAGCTGTAATTAGGGTGGGCTGAATTTGGCTTTGTCCCTGGCGCCCTGGAGTGGCTCCATTTTGCCACTATCAAAGGGTGTGTTCCACACTGCTCATTCCTGGTGCCACTCCTTGTAAGAGGCACAAAAATTCCTAGTCATGGCACTGTTTATACAGTACGTAGCCATTGACTGGGACATAATTCCATGATAAAGATGTGTGTCTATCTGTGTGTATGTGTAGAGCCATGCACGGATACAAATAAGTGGATCTGTATCCGACCTGCATCTGCAAGAAATGGTCTGTGGATATCCATCTTGTATCTGCGGATGAGGATATAATGCGGATATCTGCGTATTTGCAGGGCTCTAGCTCTGTGCAGATAAAAATATGTGGATCCGTATCTGATCTGCATCCACAAGAAATGGTCCATGGATATCTGTGTTGTATCCTCGGATGCGTATATAAAGCGGATATCTGCAGATATCTGCGGATTTGGAAGGCTCTCTGTATGTGTGCATGTGCAGCATGTCTGGCAATTTGTACGGGCCTTTTAGTTGCCTTTTAGGACAGTCTAAATTGTATGTATCCAATTAGCTTTCATACAACCACTTAACAGTCTAATGGATAAACATAAAAATTATACTGCATGGATTTTTACTTGTCTAGTCTTAGGCAAAGGCAGTTTTCAGAAACTAGAGTTTTGATTCTCAAATCATATGAGTGCTGTGTTAGAAGAGGGTGTTTATGAATCCACCATGAAGTAATGCATTTATTTTCTTCTCTTGATTTTTAATCAAATATTAAAATAACATCTTATGCAAAATTTTCTGGACACGCTATGAATAAAGAAATCATTTTGAAACTCAGGTGCTTAAAGTTAGGTCCTTAAGTGGAAGCTACTAAATACATGTAACTTTAATATTTTTTGTTTTTGTTTCTGAGGTATTGACAATGAATTGTGGCCAAAATTTACAGAGGCACAAAATCCATTATAATGCACTCAAATAGATGATTAATAGATGAATGATTAGGAAGACTGAAGTGTTCCCCAGTTGTTTTTTTTAATGTTATTTCTGAGGTCAGACTTGTGTCCATTTATTCTTTGTGCAGAGACTGTACTGGTTGTCCACTGTATAAAGTGGGGTGGGGGCAGGCATTTTTGGCACATGACAGCATAAATTACATTGGTGGATGAGCAGTTGAATGAGCCCTTGATGGAGTAGCTGGCTTGATTAGATCCTATGATGGTGTCTTGTTTGCAGATATGTGGGCAAATTTGGCAACAGGTTTCAAAAACTAATAGTGGAACACTTCAGTCTTCCTGATCACTCCATTAATCAGCTGATAATAGCCATACTTAGGCAAATGGTAACAAATCAAAGCTCCAAAGGGAAACTGAAGAATTGGAATCCATATGCAGACTTGAAACTATCAAATTAAGGTTAAATAGCGACTACACATTTTTTCCCCTATCACAATTGGTAATTTTCCTTTCCCCTTTCCCTCACCTCCCTCTTACATGCTTTCCTCCACTGTTTGAATCCAAACAACTGCATTAATTTGCTTTAACAGTCTGATCTGATCCTATGACACGTCCCTGCATTTATTATCCTCCCATTTGTCTGTGCTTCTCTGTCTTCAAGTGTCTGACAAAATGGGATTTTCTCCAACAAAAGTTCATGCAGTAAAAAAATTAGTTAGTTTTTAACAGTGCCACTAGATACCTTGTTTCTTTTGCTGAACTAGACGAACACAGCCACCCCTTTGGAACTTGTATTAAACACAAAGAGATGAAGTGTCTGAAGTAGCAAGAACCCGAACTGTGGCACCATCCATCAAAATCAACGCCTTCAGTTCCACCCAGAAAATGATAGCCAGTGCAATTCAAACAAACAAACAAACAAAAAAAAACAGTGGAGTTGTGCAGGCTTTTTTTGAACTATATATCTATATCTAACTAGAGAGAGAGAGAGATCAGTAACCACATTTTGAATTAGCTTAAGCTTCTGGAAAGAATCAAGCCACATATGACATACCTTATAATTTTCTTATCTTAAGGAGACAAGCACATGAATAAATGTTGCCAGGTCCACATCCAATAGAAACAGATGCACTTGCTTGGACAAACAGATGGTGTGCGGAGTGTTCTTCAGGACAGCTGCTATATAGCCTGACTCATAAAAGGGATAAACACAATTCCTAAATTGTGGACCTGTGCACAGGTGTCTTAAACCTTCCTCAACTCCCCCCACACCCCAGTAACTTACTCCTGCCGTCACATACACAGACAGCTGTCATCCAATACCTGTTAAAATGGGGCAAACTGATTACAGCTTCTGACCGACTATGAATTGTGGTATCAGTGAGAGGTGCACTATCCTATTTCCAGTAAGAATCCTCTCTCTTCTCTCTCTCCCATCCTCTCATCTTCATTCATTATGTCGTTATTTTAATCCACATCAGATGTCTAGTCTTTGATTTGAACTTTAATTTCCATAGAGAAGGAACTGTTGCATATGTTTGTACAGTGTGTAGCTCCACTGGCCTTGTTCTAGCTTCTAGACTCAAAGGCTATGTCTACACTGGGTAGGCCCTTGGAAGTCGACTTAACAAGGTCGACTTTGTCAACTTTGTTAAGTCGACTTCAGGGCACCTCTGTGTAGACAAGGACAAGACATAACCAAGGCGCCCCTCCTCCTACCCCACCCGCTAGTCCTGATTGGGTACCCTGAACCCAATCGCCCACAGGGGCCAATCCGGACTGGGGCTGATCCGGCTCCTACCCTCTGAGGAGGAGCTGGGTCCTGATCCCAGCCCCTCTCTGCTGGGGCCAGGAAAAAGGGTCTAGGAGCCTGACCTGGCTCCCACGCCCTCTTTACTGGCAGTGGGGGCTTAAAGCCAGCTCCTGCCAGCCATGACAAGTGACCGGGGGCCAAATCTGGCCCCCATCACTTATCTGGGCAGGGGGGTCTGCAGCCTGGTCAATTTCACTTCTGTGAAATTAACCAAGTTACAGAGCTGCCTGCCCTGGTAAGTGACCAGGGGGGCAAATTTGGCCCCGTCACTTGTCACAGCTGGCAGGAGCCAACTCCAAGCCCCCACCACCAGTAAAGAAGGGGTGGGAACCAGGTTAGGGTGCAAGCAGCCAGGGGTGGGGGAGTCGGCATCTCTCCCAGTTGCACGGGGAGGTTGCATCACCCCTGGCTGCTCAGGAACAGCCCGGGGCAGAGGGAGCCCGCATTAGCAGGGAGGCAGCATCGCCCATAGCCACTCACGAGCGGAAAGGGGCAATGCCGGCTCCCTGCACCCCTGGCCATCCCTGGCTGCTTGCCAGTGGCCAGGGGTGATGCTGGATCCCCACGCCCCTGGTGGCTCCCAAGTAGCCGGGGGGGATCATAGAATCATAGGGTTGGAAGGGACCTCATAGGTCATCTAGTCCAACCCCCTGCCAAAGGCAGGACCACTCCCACTTAAACCATCCCAGTCAGGGTTTTGTCCAGCTGGGCCTTGAACACCTCCAGAGATGGAGATTCCACCACCTCCCTAGGCAGCTTATTCCAATGCTTCACCACTCACCTAGTAAGGAAGTTTCTCCTAATATCCAGCCTGGACCGCCCCAGCTGTAACTTGAAACCATTGCTTCTCGTTCTGCCCTCTGTTACTACTGAGAACAGTCGAGCTCCATCCTCCTTGGAGCAACCCTTCAAGTAGTTGAAGGTTGCTATCAACTCCCCCCTCAGTCTTCTCTTCTGCAGGGTAAATAAGCCTAGTTCCTTC
Organism: Podocnemis expansa; assembly: GCA_007922195.1. NCBI lineage: Eukaryota > Metazoa > Chordata > Testudines > Podocnemididae > Podocnemis > Podocnemis expansa. The sequence goes on from ML682065.1 coordinate 8,223,865, forward strand.
AGTCTTTCTTCATAGGGCTTGTGCTCCAGCCCTTTGATCATTTTGGTTGCCTTCCTCTGGACTCTCTCTAATTTGTCCATGTCCTTTTTGTAGTGGGGAGCCCAAAACTGGACACAGTATTCCAGATGTGGCCTCACTAGTGCAGAATAGAGGGGAATGATCACATCCCTCGATCTGCTGGCAGCATTTCTTCTGATGCAGCCCAGTATACCATTGGCCTTTCTGGCAGCAAGAGCACACTGCTGACTCATATCCAGCTTCCCATCCACCATGACTCCCAGGTCCTTTTCTCCAGTGCTGCTATTTAGCTGATCACTCCCCAGCCTGTAGCAGTACATGGGTTTTTTTCGTCCCAAGTGCAGGATTTTACACTTGTCCTTGTTGAACCTCATGAGATTCCTCTTGGCCCACTGCTCCAATTTGTCTAGGTCTTCCTGAATCCTGTCCCTGCCCTCCAGGGTGTCTACCGTTCCCCCCAGTTTGGTATCATCCGCAAACTTACTAAGTGTGCAATCTATCCCATCATCCAGATCATTAATGAAAACATTGAACAGAACTGGCCCCAGGACCGACCCCTGGGGCACGCCGCTCGTTACTGCTTGCCAACTTGACATGGAGCCATTGATTCCTACACGCTGAAACTGTTGATCTAGCCAGTTTTCTATCCACCTTACAGTCCACGCATCTAACCCATACTTCCTTAATTTGCTAATGAGAATGCTGTCGGGAACTGTATCAAAAGCCTTGCTAAAGTCAAGGTATATCACATCAACGGCTCTTCCCGCATCCACAAATCCAGTCATCTCACCATAGAAGGCGATGAGGTTGGTCAGGCATGATTTACCCTTGGTGAATCCATGCTGACTGTTCCTGATTACTCTATTTTCCTCCAAGTGTTTCAGGATGGATTCTTTGAGAAGCTGCTCTATGATTTTTCCAGGGATTGAGGTGAGGCTGACGGGTCTGTAATTCCCTGGATCCTCCTTTTTGCCTTTCTTGAAGATAGGTACTATATTTGTTTTTTTCCAGTCCTCTGGCACCTCCCCTGTTCGCCATGAGTTTTGAAAGATAATGGCCAACGGTACTGCTATCTCATCAGCCAGGTCCCTCAGCACCCTCGGATGCAGTTCATCCGGCCCCATGGACTTGTGCACATCTAGTTTCTTTAAGTAGTCCCTAACCTGACCTTCTGTCACCAAGGGTCCCCACACCCTTGCTTTGTCCCAAGGCAGCCATGGCCAATCACAGAGAGGGGTAGGAGCCGGATGGGGCTCTCAGCCCTTCTTTATAGGCTACAGGGGCTAGAAGCCTTCTGGGAGCCCATCTGGCTCCCAGAGGCTTGTGCTGCCCAGCCGGCAGCTAGGACTCTGCTCATCTTCACAGACTCTGAGTCTGTGATGTTGACCAGGAGCTGGTCAGTCTCACAGGTACAGCTGCTGGCTGGCAGTGCAAGCCTCCCAGCAGCCTCCTAGTCCCCGCAGCCTACAGAGAGGGGCTGAGAGCCCCATCAGGCTCTCAGCCCCTCTCTGCAGGCTGCAGAAACTGGCCACCACAGGACTGGAGCCTGATTGGGCCCCCTGGTGGGATCAGGCCCCAGCCCGATCATGCTTAGTGGTGAGGAAGGGGCGGGGCCTGCCCTGTAAGCACTTGCTTAAGTCGACTTAATGATTTCTAAATATAGACGGGGCTTTATTTAGGTTGATTTAAGGGCCTTTAAGTCAACTTAGAGCCCAAGTGTAGACATACCCAAATTTTGTTAGGAAGTTTTCCCAACACAGAACCTTTGTATAAGACCCTCAACTGACAAAATCCAAATATTTGTCTTGCCTCCATCGGTGCTTGGGAATTTTTCAAATCAACACAAAGTAACCAGAAAAATCCCACAAACAGGGAGATTACAACATCACCAAACAACTGAAAATGTTTTGTGTTAACTAATATCATAGGAAACTAGTCTACTGATCAAGACTTTGAAGGTGCTGCAGTGGAGAAAATCTTTCTTTTCCTTTTTTATGGCCTCAGTACATTAATTTTAAACCTCTTTATTTTGTAACTTCTGGAATTTCCAGGTTTTTTAAGAGCAGGTTGGATGGACACCTGTAAGGGATGATCAACAATAATGCTTGGTGCTGCCTTGAATGTAGAGGATTGGAGTAAAAAACCTTTCAGGTTGGTGTGTCTACATTGTTAGCTCTGGTAAGTCAACTGAAAGTTGACCTTGTTAAGTCGACTTAGAGCTTCTACACTGAAAACTCCTGTTGATGCCTGTGTCCACACTTGCAGGTGCTAGGTCAATCCCTTCTGGTGGTCAGGAACTCTGGAAGGGAGCCTGCAGGCCAATTAAGTCAATTTTAGGGCTCCCCATCTTTGCAGGCTTAAGATGCCTTAATAAGGCCGACTTAAGCCTTAAGTCGACCTTAAGAGGTAGTGTTATTATGTTGACTTAAGGAAGCCCTTAAGGTAACTTAATAAAAGTCCAGTGTGGCCATGGGAGTTGGTAGGTCAACTTATGCTTCCTTAAGTCAACCTGAGGTTCCAGCATAGATGTACCACAGGTTCCTTCCAGTCCTATAATTCACCATCTGCAGTTTTCCTTTCTACTTCATCTCTTGAAAGTCATCTTTGACCTATGATGATGAAATCAGAGAACATAGCACTGAAGACCACTATATTGTTGGGTGAGGATAAAAGATTGTAAGATCCTGCCACCCTAGATAGAGTCATGTGACCTAAAACCAACACCTACCTGGGCCTTCTGGAAACACCATAATTTTGGTGAGTCTTTGAGAGTGGATCATCAGATATCTCTCATCCTGTGAAAAAATAATGGTCATGTCAAGTCAGTACAAAGTCCCTGTGCTGAGGAATACTGTGTGAATAACATTTTTTTTTCAGTTTGTTGACACTTTTTTTTGTGGTTTTGAGCAAATCAAAAAATGGAAAAATGTGTTTTAGAATTTGACATTTTTCCTTTTGATGTGTGCAATGTAATTTTGAAATGAAATTTATTTCAAATAAGAAAAGTGTTTCTTTTTAAAAATAATCTAAATAAATTTTAGGTTGGGGGATTCAACTGACATAATTTGCTCAAATCAATGCAAAATGATGTTGTCAATCCTAGTCTGTCTTTTTCATTTTAATAAAGTTTCAGTCATAAAATTTTACCCAGATCTAGTAAGGAGCTTTTTTAAGTTCACACTGACTCTGCAGTGTAGGAGGTGATTGGTACAACATAAATGGGCCCAACTTCCATTTCCAAGGAATTATGCCCCAAAGTAAAACACTATATTTGATTGAGAGTTGGAAGGGGAAGCCGCCTACACTCCAGTTTGGATAAAATTGGATGAAAACAGCACTACCATGCCAACTCATTCCTGAATACCTGTAGGCTTACACTATACGAAACACCTAGTCAGCATCAGCTGTTAGAAAAGCAGTCCAACAGTACCATCCAGATTGTTGGATTTGCCCTAAAGGGTTAAGATATGGACACTAATTTTTTTAGTATTCATCAATATTTCATTTGGTGATATCATGGGATTTTTGTCTACCAGCCTCTAACACTTGGTAAAGCCAATGGAAGTCAGATTATACATCTTGATTCTGGGATACAGTGAACACAGAATTTTGTCCTGCCTTGTCTTCCCTTGTTTACTGCCACAGCAGCTAAAGGACCCTTGATCAGTAACATAGACACATGTGGAATCCAAAAGCTTCCAAGGTCAATTTAGTTCTCTACCAAGTTCAGTTTAGTTCTCTAACCATTCAAACATTTGTATATCTTTGCATTTAACAGTAGGATGATATACTTTTGCTTCTGAATGTTTCTCATCCCTTCCTGTTTTCAACTTTATTAGAAACGTTAGGGAGTATGAAAGTTTAGAAGACCAGCAAATCAAAGCACACAGGGGAAATTTTAGTACATGGTTGCTGGGTCCACACAATCAGTGTGAACTAGTATATTGAACATTTATAGCTCAGCTTTCCTCACATTAATTACCAACAAATATGAGGCCTTGCTCTAGACCAGTGGTTCCCAAACTTTTTCATGCTGGAGACCCCTTTTTTAGTGCCCCCCCTCCAGCTGACTATGTAATCTGGCCTGCACGGGCAGACTCTGGCCCACATCACTCTGGCGATGCCACTGGGACAGCTGGTGAGCAGCACTGCCACCACCATGGCCCACATTGATGGGGAGCCAAGCTACAGCAGCTATGGCCCCTTGCCCTTGTCCTGCTGGGGAGCCACTGCAGCCCTCTCCCCCTGCCAGGATCCGGCCACGAGAGGGCAATGGCAGCCCTGGTGGGAAGCATCAGGGCTGTAGCTGGATTCCAGCCCCAGTAAGGAGAGGATCCGTGGACCCCATGCAACACGTCCGCAGACTCCTGGGGTCCCTGGACCACAGGTTGGGAACCACTGTTCTAGACTTTGTGATTTCATTGGGGAAAAAAAAGTGGTCTGAAGTTTTAAGTTAAAGACTGTTGATTGAGTCATTGATCTTTTTATTAATTATAAAATATTTAGGGTTGTTGCTTTTTGATCTGCCCGAAAATACATGCTCTTCTCAGGTGTGCAGAAATGTCTTTTTTGTGTATTAGAGAGACAAGGGGAGTTAAATGATGTCTTTTATTGGACCAAACAAGCTTTTGAGACACATGGAGCTCTTCCTCAGATATGAGAGAGCTGCTCTGAGAATCCTAGCTAAATGCAACGGAACAGATTGTTCAGTAGCCACATATTTTAGGAGACTATTGAAGGTAGAGTGGCCCATTCCTTTTACCAAACCCGAAGAAGACTGCTGTGTGTTTTAAACCTTGTCTCTCTCACCCACAGAAGTTGGTCCAATAACATATAGTGCCTCATCCTCCTTTTGTCTCTAACTTCCTGGGACCAACATGGCTACTACACTGCACAAATGTATTTTAATATGTCACATTTGTTGGCCCATGGTAACCAAAAACCATAATTTTTATTGTAACACTACTATAATACCTCTAAGGGAATAACTTTGAGAGCCTTGAACCTATTTTGCACTGTAATTAAATGCTTTGGGTCCTGTAATAGTCAATTTCCTTAATTTGGTATCTTTTAAACATATCACTTCACACTTAACTATAAATAATAAACTCCGTAGCTCATACATATCAATAAGAAAGCCCGTTAGAAGTGAGAGATTGCTTGCTTAATACCACAAGTACTTTGGAGAACATCAAAATCCCTTGACAGATGAGTGTTGCCACAAGGATTTATTTTTTTACAGCCTTTAACTAAAATAGCTTCAGTTGCATTTTGCTATTTAAGAATATTGAAGTAGACAGTTATAGCAAAATGATTTACAGATAGTAATTACATTTCCTAGCTTACCTCTTTCCATAAATAAAATCACAGATTCAATCTGTGGTTAGATCTTAAGCATAATAGTGTCAATATTGGTAGCTGCGCCATTTGAACTAAAATGTAGTCTTCCTTAGTCAACATGCCCCCCCCCAAAAGGAATGACATATTCAAAACTTTTTCTTTCTTTCTTTCTTTCTTTCTTTCTTTCTTTCTTTCTTTCTTTCTTTCACTATAAAATACACAGAAAGATGTTTCCCATTTTTGAATGCTTTGGTTTTTAGGAAAGAGAGAAATTTGAATTTCAGAAACTCTGTAGTAGGCATACTGTATTTTGTATGTAAAAACTGGCAACTCACAAAAGATGAGTCATGGTAAAAGTAAAATCAGGTACTGCATATTATTTTGAAGTGGAATGTTGATTTAGCCATCTTGAAAGGTACAGAGAGCACACACTTTTCAAGGTAGATCCCAGCATCTGGAATGTCAGCTGTTGATTAGATACACCAACTAGATTGCAGGAACTAGGTTAAAAAGACATACTAATAGCATATTAAACTTTCCTCATGAAATCTCAGAAGGAAATATGAAGCGTTAGAATAATATATATAAAATAATAACCTTTTTTACTAATGGAAAACTAAAGAAAAGAGCAGTTATATGACTTACACATAGGCTTACCAGATGCCCTGCTTTTATAGGGACATACCCCATATTCAGGGGCTTTCCTTATGTGGTTGCCTATCATTACCCCCATCTTCTGATTTTTCGCATGTGCTATCTGGTCATGCTACTTAACACATGACCACAGAGATGTTGTAGATCCAGCTATAGGATCCAGTCCATCAGAACACAGGAAGATTATGGGACTACTCATCAGGGTCGGCTCAACTGATAAGCAAATGAGGCCCTGGCTCAGGACGTCATTGAATCAGGGGAGGCACGGGCTGGCCCATGGGGTGGGATTCCCTCTCTCGCCCCGCCTCTGGGCTGGGCCACCGCACCCCTGGGGAGGAACAGCTGGTCCAGGGGAAGGACAAGAGAGCTCCATCCCTGGGCTAGCTGTTCCCTGCCTTGGAGTGGAGGTTGGGTTCTGCCCCCCAAGGGGGATGCAAAATTGACAGCTAGCTTGAGGCACCAAAGCCCCTTGAGCCAGCCCTGCTATTCATCTTCTTAAAGGTACCTATGTGCTGAATGCTTCAATAGTTCAGAGTCAGCTTCCAGTCCCATGTTGGGAGCAAGATGCTGCATATTAACTGCTAAACATACAGCATCTGCTATTAAATCTATTTTTCTGTTGGGGGGAGAGAGAGTGAATGCTATTTCCCAGGTTATAAAGTTTCTTCTCTACAATAGTCGAGGAATCCTGTGGCACTCTCAGAGAATAACCAATTTATGTATTATTGTTAGTCTTTAAACGTGTCACAGGACTCCTTACTTGTTTTGTTGGACTAAACTAACTTGTCTACCCCTTTGGAACTCCTCTATAACAGTAATTGTTTGTTATTTTCCTTCTGCGTGCCATTTAATCAGGGAGAGAGAGAGTTGTCCTGAACATCCGCTTTTCCTACTTCCCCTTGCTATTCCTTGGTTCTCAAATTGTTAATTTTGCAGAATCTCAGGAAAAACTCCATGAGCCTTTAGGCATTTAAGGCCACAGTTAATTTTAAATGTATTTGCAGTACTACTTTTGCCTTCATACTCTCATGATCTTACCTTGTGGTATCTACTGCAGCAATCTACTAGCCAAACTGAGCTCTTGAATCAAAAAGACCAGTCTCCATAGTAATTTTTGGCTCTGCTTTCTGGTAGCAAAAGCAAACCTATTTGTTCACAATGACACTTTACCATTCTTTCTTCCATGATAAAAAAATCCTCTCACATCAGGTGAATTGTGTGGGTTTGCTTGGTGTGTGGCAAGACTGAGTGTATCATAGATAATGAGGACCAGAGACCAATCCGGGTTCCATTAAAGTAAATTGAAAGATGCCCTTTGACTAAATGGGAGTTGGATCAGATCATAGCTGAACATGGATGTGCCAAAGACCATCTTATCATGCAGAGGGTTTGGTTTTCATTACACGGGCATCTTAGCAGCCAGCATAAAGGGGTTCTACAGGGTATAAAGGGCATCGACTGACTCCTAGCAATAATCCCCTCAAAGGAGCCTGATTGTAAGACAAAACATAGTCATTAATTTCAGTGGCAGTTTGGGGTACATACCCAATGCATTGATTGCTTCATAGGCTCTCATTGAGAAAGATTTGCAAGTGTGTGTCACTAATTATAGTGAACACTCCCTCTTGCATCAGCTGAATTATTCTATTTCTCTTTCCAGCACCCTACCTACAAGAAATTTCAGTCTCTCAGGGACTTGCAGTAGTTGTGAAGCAGTCAACACATACCCTTAGCACAGTCATATACTCTTGTGCTCTTTTACACTTAATCATGTGAACCTAGGAAAGTACACATAAAATGGTAAATGCTAAGTTCATATTCTTACCTTAGTTTCCTCAACCTCCAAGCCATTCTTTGTGCTGGGGCCCACATCACTTGGGTTGCCAAGAGTCTTAGGAGCCATCTGTGCTTCTTTACTTAAATATCCTTTGCAGTGATGGATTACGAGCTTCTGGACCCCTGGGTCGCCCCTTACTAGGGGCCCTACCTTCCCTCACCTGGGGCTGCAACCCCCTCACTCAGAGCAGGAGGGCTGGCGCTAGTGGGGAACTGGGGCCAAAGGGCGACCCTGGCCATTCTTATTGTGCCCCTCCTCCCGGAGCAGCGGGGCTGACTAGTGCACATGGGCCACACCCTGGTGTGGCTCATCCACACGCTAAGGAGGCCATATTACATGGCACAGTAGCTGCCCCAGACCCACCACCAGGAACAGACCAGACCAGGCCAACCCAGCGTGGGTGCAGGAAAGCAGAGCCCGGCCCCCGGGACAGCCTGCCCCATCCCCAGAGGTGGACCGGCTGTCCCTCTGGGGCTCTTGGCCCAGGGCGGCTCCACTTCCCACCAGTGATGCACAGTGGAGGGCCCTCCACATTGTGTGGGCCATTGGTCCTGGGCCCTGTAGGCACATGCGTTAATTCAACCATGATTCTTGGTTACCTGCTCTGTTCTGTCGCCGGTAAGATGCCACTGCTCTCAGCTTCTGGGAAGGGGTGTGGGGGAATAGGAAGTGTGAAGGGGTCAGCTAAGACTGGATCTCTAAAGATCCAACAGCTTTTTTAGCATAGTCCTCAAAAGGATAACTTTCTTTAAATATTTCCTTTTATATCTGTCTGGTGTATACATGTTACAGGCCCTGTTAGCAATGATGGATCCACATTGCTACAGTCCAGTGCTTCTCAACATTTTGTGGGTCACTACATCGTTGATGATGTGTTGTGACCCTATAGGACACACCAGGACAAACCCAGCTATCTTCTCGGCTCTCTGTGACACACTTACCACTGTATGGCGATACAGTAAATGACACTGTTTGAGAACCGCTGCTATAGGCATTCACAATATAGCCATTTTCCATAATAGTACCTCACAGTTTCAACCAGAATGTACGTTTTATAGAGAGAGCTCAGTTCCATCATAGCATATGTGTATGCAGCTATGCTGAATTCCTTAAAGTTGCACAAACTTAAGTACCTGCCTGTATTGGGCTCCTGATGCATATCTTATTCTGAAACTTGCCTTGAGTGTTTGAAATGTGATTTTATGCATATTGGCCTTAGTAGCCAAGAGAACATAGTTAACAATATAAACATTAATTGATATCTAAAAGTATATGCAAGAGAAAAATCTTTTAACTTGTTTTTAAAGATTTGAGCTGAGCAGATAAAGCTTTGAATCAATTATTCAACAACTTCTGTTATCTTTTAAAAAATTACTTAGTCATCAGATATATTTGTTACTATTTATTCAGCTCTCCTGAAGTTTTATTGCACATTTTAAAGCACAGCTAAAAAGTAAGTTATGTATTCAAAAACAGTTTATTACAATTTAAATTCTCTACATAGAGAGCAAATACCTGAAAAAAATCTACATGGAAAGAACATTATACTGAAGTGAACGTAAAGAAAACATAGCATTTAATATGTTGATCTATTTTATGCTTTACTAGCACTTTTATAGCTGAGCACCAGACTCTAACATAGTATCTTCACATACAGTTACTTATCATTTCCTCAGTTAACAGGTTAAAATTAAGGTATTTTTATACATTTTCTATAGGGTTTTGTTCATGATTGTTCAGATGATTTATTGCAATTTATTCAGTGTGTAATTAATTGTTTCATGTCACTGCAAGCCACTAATTTACAGACTTGCAGCTCAAGAATTTTGTAAACTAGTTCATCTTACCAGTATTTAAAAAAAAATAATCCATTCCATCTGTTACCCAAGCCAAACTGGCACAAAAATCATTTGGGGGAATAATTATTTACTAGGCCACAGTCCTACCAAATGTCATGTCTATTCCCCTTGCACATGTGCTTGACACTCATGGCATAGACCACAGGACCAGCTAACGCATCAGCATCACTTTGGTTTTGACTGCACTGAATTAAAATAAGCTGTAATCACCACACAAAATGACGCCTAATATTGATCAGTAAAGAGACCAAGGGACAGCTTCATGGCGATACTGAGAATCATACCTACATATTTAAAGTGCGGGAATGAAGATGACCTGCTGATCTAGTCAGTTGAAAGGTATCACATCCAAAGCCTATGGGAAGGAGTTCTGAACGATGTACGTGGCTGGCCAGCCTTCTTCGTAAAAGTATGAGTCTTCTTCCAACTTGTGATTTTTATATGTTCATTAAATTTGAAACACATCCATGTCTGCTTTGAACAGAAAATACTTTCTGCTCTAGCTCCCATTCTCTGTATTTGAACCTCTTCCTTAGCTTTCTACCACAGAGAATAACGATTAAGAAAGGAGGCTTAAAAAAAAGTACAAAATATGTTTCTTTTTTGGTTGTTTAAAGAGAATAGCAAATCATTTTTATCATAGTCTGCAAGCATTCATTTTTTAGGGTAAAATTAGGAACCAAAATTTGCATGCAAAAGGATACATATAAATCACAGGTCTCTCTAGCTTACACCTGATCCTGTGTAACTGAAATCAGTGCACTTGTGAAGTTACTGGAGCTGGGTTGTATAGTAGCTTTGCTGTATTAATAATGTTCTGTACAGTTAGGTCAACATGTAAAACTGTAATTCAGAGAACATGCTATATTGTTTGTGTTCATAAACTTTACAAAAGGCCTCAAAGTTCTTCCTTACATGATGAAACAAACTGTGGCATTAGCAGAAAAGGTTTATTTATGAACAAAAAAGATAGTTTGTTGTGTGAGGTGACATGGCAAAGCATTGTCATTAAATGTTGTAGAGTTTGGGAAGAAAGCATCTTTCATTTCAATTCTCTGCATGATTAAAGTCATTCAATTACCATGCAATTTAATTAAATAGCTTTTATGATTTAATTTTAGTGAAGGGAAAAACGATCAGCCATTAAAATTATGATTGAATGATTTTTTTTTTATTGCGGTAGATAACAGGAAAGAGCTTTTGAGATAAGTTTAGTAATAAAAAATCCTTCTGGTAGTCTGTAAAATGTGTTATCAGTAATGAAAAAGGGTTTGTTGATATTGTTAATTAATAAGTGATGAATTAGTCTGGAACCTGACACTTAATTTGCACCACTAATGGCACTCTGGGAAATCACTGAGTGTATCAGGCTGTCGCTCTGAATAAGAAGCTACCCTTTCTGAAATCTGTAACATGCTTGAGATTTTTCAAATGAAAATCTGCATTGAAACTTTAACTAGAATGAGGAGAAACAAGCTGAAAGATAATATTTATTGTGAGATATATTAGATATTAGGCCAAAGAGAAGAGGAACAAAATCTATTTCACTATTTGTAGAAGTTTTGCATTTTTTCCTGTTGAGTATGTGTTTCCCACACTAATGACTGCAGTTACTTGGAAATCTGTAGCCAGTCAGTGAAAGCAAGAAGCTAAAAATGTAAGCATGCTTTCTTTTTACTTAGGAAGCAATAGTTCTCTTTCAGCTTGATTAACAGGGGAGGAATTATGCACCCTTTGTATAGCTGATGAGGCGATTTTAGCAACTTGATCCAAAAGTTTCACTGACATTTAAATATTACCCATTGTGTTCATTAGACACTCATGTGCATCATGATAGTCTGTTTACTAATCATAACTGTATAGTCCTCTGTGCAGGTACTGGGGAAAGAAATTTTGTCATCTTAGTCATTTCAAAACTTCTTCATTTCACATTGGCCTATAACAACAAATGTTATGTGATTGTATCCATAAAACTATCCTCTTCATTCTATATCCCATCACCCTGGTATCTCAGTGCCTTTCTTTCATTCAGTTTGTAGTCTGTAAAATGTTTGATATTCTCATTCTTGAAATCTTTCTAGACACAATCTATTGTAGTCTGAAACTGCATTAGAAAAAGATAGATTCCAAAACTAGTTCTGTCCATAGGCTCTCGGTGTTTCATTTGATGTGGGAGGAATCATTCACTTCACGCAAGTCTTACTTTGAGCAAAGGGAAATCCTTTGTTTCTTGAATATTTTGCAGTGAGGGAAAACTAGCAGATGAAGCTCAAACATTTGTCTGTTTCTGAACCTTTAGTAGTCAAAGCTCACCCCCTTTCTGACTATGATATCCATTTTGACATCAGCTGAATGTGGAATTTACACTGGAACATAAGATTTGCCATACTCATCAGGCAGTAAGTCAACTTAGTCCAGTATCCTGTTTGTGAAACAAACAAGGAGTCCTGTGGCACTTAAAAACTAACAAACTTATTTATAGCATGAGCTTTCATGGGAGAAAATCCCACTTCTTCAGACACTTTGAAGATGGGGAAACTTACAGAATGGGAGGAAATAACTGCAGAGAAGTTATGGGAACAGGTCACACCATAACAGCAAATCAAACCAGTTGTAAAGATTCAAAAAAAATATAGAGGAAGATGAGATCAAACAACTCGTGTAATGAGAGAAAAATCAAAGTCCTTATTAAGCCCTAAAGTGATGCAATCAAATTTGCAAATAAATTTGATCTCAGCAGCTTCTCATTGTTAACAAATGTATAAGAGGAAGTATAAGGCAGGAAATCCAGAAGCGAATCACAGAATTATCTGTTGTTGCTCTTTGGCCATTTTCACCTGAAGTTTCCTACACTGCTAAAAGTCATTTATTCTTCCTGGACGGCTTACATAGTTGGTAGCCTGGGAGTTGGCAAATTTTGGCTTGCCTGAACCAGCCATCTGTATTTATGGGAGTCTGTGCACCATGCAGTGTTTTTTTGTGGAGGTTGAACAGCTGAAGAGCCAAAACATCTATTGCTGTGATTCTGATCTAAAAGGCAGCCCAGAGGATGAAATGGGGAACTTTTGGAGAATGTTGAGAGAACAAGATTCTGGAGAGAAACATCAATCACTCATGTTGCAAGTTGTGTCTGTGTGCAATAGGGACACACAAAAAGTTCTGTCTTATCAGGAAATATGAGTTTGGGAAGATATGTGGGCTCACCAGGGACACTACCACAAAAGACAGTTGCTCAGTCTCTCAGATGAAGCCTCCAACCTTTCTGTGATGTGTTCTGTTTTCAGGGAGGCATGGAACAGGGGCATATACAAAAATGTGTCCCTTCCTGGCACGTGAAGATGGAATGAAACTGTGGTCTTGCTGCAGCTAAGGGATCTTAGGCTCCAAGAGTATAAGCTATGCTAATATGTATTGAAGGGGAAGTAAAACATCCCCCAAGTGGTCTCAAGGTGTATTGAAACATTAGTATAGGTGGGAATGGTCTGGTGTGAGATCTTCCATGTGACTCCTACAACCACTGAAACTCATGGACTTGTTCTTTTACAGTGGTGACCTTGTGAGCTGAGCATAGGAGGGCTGACTCGTATTAGTGGTGACCCATTCACTGTCTTAGTCAATTGTGAGGCAAGACATGTTTGAGTTCTCCTGGGTTCTGGAGGGTGACCCATCAACATGAGACAGACTCATGATCATACATGCACACAAATATGCTATAAACGGCAAATCCTTTGACAATGGGATGAGTATCAGGAACTGTATGCCAAAGCAGTTCAACAGGAAAAAGAAAACCAGAGTAAATGGCTTATATGTTGGTCCTGTTCAGAAGTATTTCACTGGCTCTCAGTGTTAACTTAAAACCCATTCCTATTAGTAAGTATTGATCTTGCTGGGAATGGAATCAGTAAGTTGTGTTACTTCGAGACAGGTAACTCGTTAACCCATTTTGCTTTAGGGAAATGGGGAGTGGTTCTTTGAAAAGCATGGTTGTAGGTTGTGGGCTGAGCAGTTCTGACAGAGGAAACCTAGGAGTAGTTCAGCCTGGACGGAAATCACAACTGGTTCTTATGTTGCCATTTGTTTGTTTGTAAGTCAAATCTAGGAAGTGGTTGAATTTTTACTTTACTTTCTGAGTAAATTCCAATTTTGAAGTAGGTTAGAAGAAATAGACACTTCAATCTTCCTGATCAACCCATTGATGATTTGCTAATAGCTGTGCTCAGAAAGAAAAGGCTTTCTTTTCAATTCAAGGCTTCAAAGAGAAACTGCAGAATTGGGATTTGTATGTAAATTTGCCACTATTTCTTCAAGGCTACATAAGGACTTTGGATTTTTTCCCCCCATCATTACAGCAGGTTATTTGACCTCATCTGCCTCTATATGCTGTTCCCCAGTGTTTGAATCTAAATTACTGCAGATTTGCTGTTAGTCTGACCTGATCCTATGACTTACACTTTTCTGCATTTATTTCCCCCCATTATGTAAGTTCCCCATCTCTAAAGCATCTGACGTGGGATTTTCTTTCACAAAAGCTCATGCAATAAATAAATTTGTTAGTCTTTAAAAGTGTCACCAGACTCCATGTTTGTTTGACTGAACTAGACTAACACGTCTACTCCTTTGGAATAAGAAAAGATGTCTCCCATATGGATTGTTTCTCCCTAACTTATATCAAAAGACATTTTAATCTTGAAACATGAGGGTTAATATCCCTTATAACTTTTATCCAGTCTCATGCTCTCATTATATGCATGTGGATGAATAGGAGGATGTTCTCAAAGTATCTGATGAAGTGGGATTTTCTCCCACAAAAGCTCATGCAGTAAATAAAGTTGTTAGTTTTTAAGTGCCACAGGACTCCTTGTTTGTTTTGCTTATCTATATCTATATCTATATCTATATCTATATCAAGAGACAGATAGCACATCCTTTTAAAAATCCCTGTAAAGCTTTTTGTTTCAGTAATGCCTTGTGACAATGTTGCACAGGTTAACTATTATTATTTATTATTTGCAATAAGGCAGGATCTCGGAGCAACAGTCAAAGGCCACATTCCCACTGTGCTAGGTGGAGTATAAACAGGAAAATAAATAAAGAAGACAGTCTAAGTAATGAGACAAGAAACAGCAAGGAGTACAACAAATGGTTAGAGAGGGAGCACAAGATGACCAACATAAAAACAAGTTATTTCTTGTGGGGGGAATTTAAAAAAAAAATGTTTATTTAAATCAGTTTTCAATATCTTGTAGTTCATTTTTATTTTCCACTGTTTTGTTTTCATTTTATGATATTCTCTATGTGGACTGGCCACTAGAGGGGGAATGGATACACACTTTATAACTGTGTTACATTAAAGAGCCTAAATCTTTTCTCTGACAACTTTTCCAGGCCCATGATCATTTAAATTACTCATTCTTGAACAATATACCTCTATGTATGTGTATGTGTGTGTGTAGATATATATTTAAGGTAAAGAAAACAGCACAGAATTCCAATAATTTATACGAAAGAATTGTAGTATTTTCCATGATATTCACATTTACATTATTCATGCTTCTTTAAATGTCATTTTCTTTCTTTGATCACCATAACCCATTGACCAGAGGTTTTCCATGGGCATTCCAGCTGCTCAGATCATTTCAGTTAATGATTAAAAATAACTTAGAACTGAACTTTGTGTATAAGGAGTTCTAATTATTCCTTCCTATGTGCACTACCTTGATTTGCCATGCTGATGCTCATCTATTAGCCCTTTTTCCCTTCTCCATTTTTTGGAAAGTCCCTTTACTGATCCTCAATTTTTCTCCAATTTTGGCTAACCTAAATAATTTGATATCATGCCAGTTTTGCCACTCTACTGTTCACTGGTTCCCCAATCCTTCCTAGAAATAAGAAACAATTCTAGTCATAGTATGGAATATGAGAACAGACTGTTTTTAACCTTTCTCTGTGTACTAAAATAGCTATTTATTCCTTGTTGTTGTTCCATGGCCAGTTTGTAATATAGGCTCATAGGAGACATTTCATTTTGTGACTCACATTAGTAACACCCTGTGACCTCTTGTGAGAGAGATTGTCAAAGGCTTTTTGAAAGTCCAAATGTCTGATTTTCTACTGTATCTTCCTTTGTGTTTATATGCTCAAAATAGATTAGAGGGGCATGATTTTCCGTTAGAGAAGCCAGGATGATTTATCACTATTGTTTGAAGTTCACTCGAGTATCTTATCATTTAAATTATTGTTGCAACCAATTTACCTGATACTATAAGTCTTACTGGCCTATATTTCTCAGAATCATCCCTAACAGTTGCTAAAAAAATAGTGACAGCTTTTACAATCCTTCTGTTCTCTGGTTCAGGAGCTAATGCTGTTGCATGATTTCATATTTTTATCAGTTCAGCCACTTTATTCTTCCTCTGCCTCAGAATTATTTGATGTATACCATCTGGACCTGGTGATTCATTCTTAAAAGTTATCAGGAGCTAATATTCATGCAACTCCCTGCAGAGGAGATATGATGTTCCCTTCCTACAATCTGGACTAGTGTGTAGCTGTGCCACTCAAATCTTCCATTCCAGGGCCCCAATTTACCCCTCCTTCTTGTGTGGACCCCTACTACTAGGTTAGCTCATGCCTAGCCCAGGAGCTCTGCTGGCCTGCGAAAAGACCTGAGGCTTGGCATGCTGGGACTTAGGGCTAGCGCCACTTTTCTGTGGCAGTCACCGTGGGCAGCCTGGCGGCGGACCCAGGGCTTGGGTGCTAGGACTCAGGGCTCGAGCCCCATAAGCCCAGCGCTTGCAGCGCTCTGGCCTAGCCTCCTGCATGCAATTGGTCTCTCAGGCAGTGGAGGTGCTCTCACTAGCCACTCACTGGTCCCCCCACAAATACCTCCAGTCTCAGATGCAGCCCCTGGAACTACTGTCTTACAGGACTCAGAGCATGTCACTGATCACTGCAAGCTCCTTTACACGGGTCCATCAGTTTTAGAAAGAAATCGATATGCACCAGCCTTGCTCCCAGTGAGGCCTTCACACATACACAACCAACACTTTAGATAAAAGAAACATAAGTTCATTGACTGCAGTAGGATTTTAAGTGAATATAAGTCAAACTAATCTAAAATCTCTTTGTGAATGTGTCAAGAAAATGATCACAATGAAACACAAATAACAGGCATTCTAAACTAAGATTGCAGTTATAGTCCATGTCTAACTTACCCACATAGGTTTGGCTACTGGTGATTTTGTAGCCAGATTCTTCCTGGCAAGTGGATAGGTGTCAGTCCTTGGTGTTGCTTAGAAGATTGTATCCATGGGAAGAGATTGATCAAGTTTGAAGTGTGTCTTTTTCTTTTCCAATCCCCTCAGGCCGCTTTTTCTGATTAGCTGATTTGATCCTATTTAGCCAAGGTATTCAAGCTGCATTGTTCTTTTATGAATGCTTCTCCAGGATGTGGAAAAACAGCTCACTGTTTTTGTCCCATTCAAGCCATGTGAGATGTGTTTGGAACGTGTTCCATATCTGGACACATGTATGGCACTGCAGGAAACATGCTACCATAGCAGCAATGTAGGGCATGCCATGAGAATTCAAAAACAAAAAAACCACACCTTTATATGGCACATTTTGGATTAGACAATATGTGGTTACACTGTCAGGGTGAACAGGAAAAAGAGATTCATCACATTATAGGGAGATTTAAGGGAGAGGGGTGAGATGCTGAGCCAGAAACATTTGCTTTAAGAGCCAATGGCGTATTAATTTTGTCAGATGATCTCTCATTCCTGTGTTATGTGAAGAAGTAAATAATATTTCCATATGCTCTTTCTCCACACCATTCATGATTGTACAAGCTTCTGTTGTACCCCTTAGTTACCTCTTTTCTAATCTTAACCATCCCAATCATTTTCATCTCTCCTCTGTTCCATGCACCTAATCAGTTTTGTTGCCCTTCTCTTTGTCTTTTCCAGTCCTAATGTATCTTTTTTGAGGTGGGACAACCAGAACTTTATGCAGTATTAAAGGTATGGTTGTACCACAGATTGATAAAGAGGCAATGTGATATTATCAGTCTTCATCTCTATGCCTTTCCTAGTGGTTCCTGCCTACCATTTAGTTGGTTGTTTTGACTGCTGCTCTACATCGAGCAGATGTTTTCAGAGAACTAGCCACTATGACTCCAAAATCTCTTTCTTGATTGGTAACAGCTAATTTAGACCCAATCAGTTTGTATGTATAGTTAGGAGTAAGGTTTCCGCTCTGCATTACTTTTCTTTTATTAACACTGTATTTCTACTCTCATTCTGTTGCCCAGTCACTTTTTTTTTTTTAATTGCTATGCAGGTCTTACCTGTCCTCTTTGAACTTGCCCTCAGTGATTTTATGGCATTGGCAAACTTCTCTACCTCATTGTTTACTTCTTTTTTTTCCCTGATCATTTACGAATATGTTGAAGCACATTGCACCCAGCAAAGATTCTTAAGGGACCTTATATTTACTAATTTCCAAAGGGGTAGCCGCGTTAGTCCAGTCCAGCAAAAAAAAACCAAGGAGTCGTGTGGCACTTTAAGACTAACAGATTTATTTTTTTCATGAGCTTTCATGGGAGAAAATCCCACTTCATCAGACAAAGAGGGATTTTCTCCCACGAAAGCTCATGCGAAAAATAAATCTGTTAGTTTTAAAGTGCCACACAACTCCTTGTTGTTCTTACATTTACTACTCATAGACTTTAAGGTCAGAAGTGCCCATCAAGATCAGATCGTCTGATCTGAACATTGTAAGACAGAATTTCACCAACCCGCTCCTGTAATAGACCCCTAACCTCTGGCTGAGTTAATGAAATCCTTGAATCCTAATTTAAAAACTTCAAGTTACAGAAAATCCATCATTTACACTAATTAAAACCACTTATACGGCTGCCCCCTCTGACCATTTACTCCCTCTACTGTTGCCTCAGTTTTAGGTGCCTGAACAATATCTTCTTTCACGTTACCTCATACAGCACTAGGCTCTGTATCACATTTCTGTCAGCAACCGCTGTTTTACCATCCTCTTTGGCGTAAAGGATTTTTATTTGAATTTTCTGTACTGTAAAACAAAGAAGGAGTCCTGTGGCACTTAAAGACTAACAAATTTATTTATTGCCTGAGGTTTCATGAGGGAAAATCCCAGGAGATTATTTAGCCCATTGACATAAATTCATATGGTAAAAACTGTGTGCATTTTATTGGATTATCATTCTGTAATAAGCTAATTATAATCAAGATATGTGAACTAATTATATGGTCCTTTGCTGTATTGTTTATAGGGAAGGCAAAATGCCTCACATTCAGGTTTAAGGTAATGGCTGTGAGCAGCTGCTTATGCTAACGTGACATAATGATGTCCAATACAGTATGACATTTACATGAAGTTGAGGTACGCGTTTGACATTCAGTGGCCTCTTTTGCACTGAGATTGAAACCTTTTAGAAGCAACCACAAATTTATGTTTGCTGTTGGAAAATTGCTTTGGGAAATGATCTGCATCAGAGAAGTAAATTTTCTGTCAAGATAAACGTTAGTAGTGAGCCAAGTTTAGTTTAGAAAATCCCAAGATGTTTTCACTCTCTTTTTTTTTTTATTATTAACATTCTTTAATATTTACCACACTCTCCTTTAGCAAGCCAAACTGCCAGAAGAAGTATTGAACTACAGAGACTGATTCAGGTTTACTCCAGTGAGTTCGCTTTAAGTCTGGTCTTGTGAACGGGACCCACTGATAGTAGATGTGCATCAAAGAATGCTGGTTGCTAAAAAGAAAAAAAGCCATTGAATTCAATAGCTGTGAACTATTGCAGCTTAGTTTTGGGTTTCCAAATTTTGTTTTATTTTTTTTTTCTTTTCATTCAGCTTCTGTTACAGCTGATGTAAAAATTCCAGGCATGATAAATCAGGCGTGAGGGGGGACTAAAAAAGAAGAAAAATAAAAATGGAGCAGGCTTAAGGAGAAAGGAAAGTCTGTGTTTTAAAGGATCTTCGTAAAACCATTTCCAATCTGAGTCCCCCATCTATTAGGAAGCTATTTGCTTGCACTTTTTAGTAACCATTAGAGCACAGTGATGTGTTGTTCCACTAAATTTTGTTATAGTCTGCAGTGAATACCTTAATTGGATAACCCTTTTTTCCATCAGTTAAATACACATCTGCATATTTCTTATTCAGGATTTTATTGAAAAAACCATTTGAGGTCTTCTGTGATTAAACTCTGCTGCTACAGCTTGCTTTTAGGATGGAAGAGAACAGCATGTCTTCAGAGAAACACAGAGGAAAGTCTGCTGAAGCTGTGTGCTTAGTCACTAATCATATTAACCAACCATAATTTAAAATAATCTGCATTAAGTATGGGGACTAGCTGGCACAGTGTGCTATTTACAAACCTGTCACCTTTCACAGTCTTGTATTCAGCTCTTGATAATATCACAAATGGAAGTAAATTGCTCATAATCTCAGAGGGTACATCCACACTGAAGCCTTAAGTTGACCTAAGGAGGCTTAAATCGACCTACAGACCTCCACAGCCACACTGGGTTTTTATTAAGTCAACTTAAACTTTTCCTTAAGTCAGTTTAATAACGCCACCTCTTAAAGTTGACTTAACACGTCAATTGACCTCATTAAGTCGACTTAAGCCAATGTAGATGGGAAATGGCCCTTAAGTCTACTTAATTGGTCTCCAGGCCCTCTCCCAGAGTTCCTGGCTAACAGGAAGTGTTGACTTAGCACTTGTCAGTGAAGAAGCAGGCAGTCAACAGGAGTTTTTTAGTGTGGATGCTCTAAGTCAACTTAACAAAGTCGACTTAAAGTCAACCTTGTTAACTCTACTTAACAGAGCCTCCAATGTAGACATGCACATAGTGCCCACGTTAGCAAACACATAGCTCAGCAATACCTATCCATGCCTACTGAGGATGTGACTAGTGCAGGAGAGTTGGTGTGGATCAGGATTGAGGTCAACTAGCATGTTTGCCTAGAGCCTGCCCACCATGTTTATAGGGATCAATGGCTCAATGTTTAATTGGCAAGCAGTAACTAGTGGAGTGCCTCAGGGGTCGGTCCTGGAGCCAGTCCTTTTCCACATTTTCATTAATGATCTGGATGATGGGATAGATTGTATGCTCAGTAAACTTGCAGATGACACCAAGCTGGGGGGAACGGTAAACATGCTGGAGGGCAAGGATATGATTCAGGGAGACATAGACAAATTGGAGCACGGGGCCAAACGAAATCTCATGAGGTTCAACAAGGACAAGTGTAAAGTCCTCCACTTAGGATGGGGAAATCCCGTGTACTGCTATAGACTGGAGACTGATTAACTAAGTAGCAGCACTGGAGAAAAGGACCTGGGGTTTATGGTGGATGGGAAGCTGGATATGAGTCAACAGTGTGCTCTTGTTGCCAAAATGGCCAATGGCATATTGGGCTGTATCAGTCGGAATGTTGCCAGCAGATTGAGCGATGTGATTATTCCTCTCTGTTTGGCTCTGGGGAGGGTGCATCTGGAATACTGTATCCAGTTTTGGGCTCCCCACTACAAAAAGGATGTTGACAAATTAGAAGTAGTTCAGTGGAGGGCAACAAAAATGATTAGGAGGCTGTGGTGCATGACTTACGAGGAGAAACTGAAGGAACTAGGCTTATTTAGCCTGCAGAAAAGAAGACTGGGGGGGGGGGTTTGACAGCAACCTTCAACTACTTGAAAAGATGCTCCAAAGAGGAGGGAGCTCAGCTGTTTTCAGTAGTGACAATGGACAGAAGAAGGAGCAATGGTTTGAAGCTGCAGCTGAGGTGGTCAAAGTTGGATATTTGGAAAAACTTTCTTACTAGGAGGGTGGTGAAATATTGGAATGGGTTACCTAGAGAGGTGGTGAGATCCCCATCTTTGGAAACATTTAAGGCTTGGTTAGACAAAACCCTGGCTGGGATGATTTAGTGGGAGTAGTTTTCGTTTTAGCATGGGGTTGGACTAGATGACCTCATAAGGTCCTTTCCAACCCTATGAATTTATGATCTTTGGCCAGTACTATTAGTTCACTACCTCCAAGAGCACGTGCTTTACACCTTTCTTTTTGTGGGTTTATTTTATTCTCCTTTATGTGAATAGTTGGTGTGTTTCCAAACTTTGAGTCTATTTCATTTTGGTGGGTTACATTTAATTATTCACCAAACCTTCTCTCCCTTTTCTGTACCTTGAAAATAGTGTGTTTTAATAATGGTTAATAGTTGAGAATGTGAACAAGAAGGATAATTGGTTTAAAATGAAATATCCTGAGGACCTGTCAAATGACATTTTTATGAATAAAATAATGATGATAATGAGATGTTCCAAAGGGGTAGCAATGTTAGTCTGGCCCAACAAAACAAAGAAGGAGTCTGATGGCATTTTTAAGGACTAACAAGTCTATAAAATGCTGAATTCCAGAGAAGTACTGATTTCACTGCAATATATTTACTATAAACCAGACACATTGCAATAAAATTGCAGTGCCCCTCATTGTTCTGTGGGGTTCTCCATAGCCACCCAGCCAGTAACAACTTTCTGGTTTGCCCTCTAGACTGTTGCTTTTTTTATATTAATATCTTGTAGTCAGGCTTTTTAAAAAAGTAAATTCAGAATCTGAATGCATTCATCTCTGTTCTTTCAACAGCTTTCTCTGCGGTTCTAGAGGCTCTGGGCTGGGGAATTCTTTCTGTCGTTTTGATTGCTGGATTTTTACTCCATATATACTCTGAATGGTTGTTTCTGATAACTGAATGTGTTTTTTGTATGTCAGTATTCCTCTGAAAGGTTAACCTTTAGGTCTTTGGCATTTTCCACCAGCCAAACAAATTCAGGCTTGGAAGATAAGTGCATGTCCTCAGCTAACCAGACATTCAACTTGTTAACACTTAACTGGTCCTAAAGAGCAACATAGTGGCATATTGAGAAAGTGTATATCAGAAAAAAAGTCTGGTATTTGTTTGTTCTGATATCTGTGACTACAAAAGCTGAGTCAACAAGAGTCCTGTGGCACCTTAAAGACTAACAGATTTCTTCAGGCATAAGCTTTTGTGGGCTGCAACCCATTTTGCCAGATGCAAAAAAGAGCTGAGTATGAGAGAGACTGAGTCAGGGAATGGATAATAGGAGAATCAGTTGAACTCTAGCTCAGCTCTAAAAATTGGCACTTTTTCTTAGGAAAGCAAATTCCTTCTGGTATAAATATTTCATTTTCTGGAAACTCCATAGTGAGTTGCTACTAATACAATTAGGAAATGTTGATTGTAAAAGTAAAAGAGGTACATGATGTTAGAATTCAACTTAAGATTTCTGGAGAGGAAAGAATGCTTTCTCTTCTAGTTTCACCCTCACTGGAAGTGTGCGCGCGAGTGGGTTGGGAAGTTGAGAGAGATTCCTTCTTGAATTGCTGTATAAAGCACGCCCACAATTCCAATGTGGGAGGTAACGTGTTGAAAAAGCTCATCTACCTTTTCTGCCTTCCCACCTATCCCTCTTTCTCCTTTTATCATGTTCCCCTATTCTTGGTGTTTCTCTTTCTTATGCAGCAAGCCCATATTTTTATAGTGATCTCCTTTCCAGGAGCTCTTCCATCTTTGTTTGCTCATTCAAGTCTTTCCCACTTGTCCTCATTTCCTTCCTCTTTTCTTGAATTTGAATACATTTTAGCAATAGTAATAAGCTTGCTAATTAAATGCTGCTTCCCATTTGCCTTTCAGAAAGCCGTCTGATGTAACTGGGCTTTTTATTCAGAATGTTTTTTTTTTCTCCTTGCAGAGTAGAACAAGACACAAAGGGAAACAAATTTAGTTCATCTGAAATAGCAAATGCAGAGCTATTTATCAGAGCTGAAAAAAATATGAAATATGTTCGTTTAAAGAGTTCTTCAGTCTTTCGACCTTAAAACACACCATGTATGTTAAACATACAAAATATCTTCAGGTATATGATCTATCATTGAGATAGACAGGGAAGGAGATTAACATCTACATCTGAGGTTTCATGTTCTTCCCACTAGAGAATGTCTAGATATTACTGTGCATATGGTATGTGAGATCATCTACTAGTCTCGACCCTGCCAGTACTTGAGTGAGGAGTTTCAAGGATGAAGTTTACAGCTGTAACTTAACATTCCTTTGTATTTATATAGTCAGGCCAGAATACACTATACGATACAGCAGCACTGATTTTGTTATTTCATGTTATATTTTTTCTTTACTTCAGAAAGTAAAAGTATTAAAAAAAAACAAGAAAGGGAAAAAGGGAAGACAAAGAAGAAGTCTGGAAGGGACATAAATCATCCTTCTTGTATATTCAAAGCATACACAGTAACATTTCCTTCAGAACTGTTATTGGGTACACTGCAACTCTGTATTGATGTTAGTAGCAAAAGATTGCCTATTGTGGATCCATAACACTGATTCTGTATTAACAATCTTCATGAAAGGCAGTTCCCTTTCCTGTCTTCTACCTTGTCTTCTGTGTGGAAAAGGAAAAGCTTGCGCTAGTTGCCTAGTTATAAAAGAGAGATTTTCTCTACTATGGAACAGAAAAAAAAAATGATTTATTTATTATATTTTTATTCTGTGACTTTCCCCCAGCATCTCCTGGGTGTGAAACTGTGTCATATTTAACCCAGAAGTGTATTTTTGTAGCCATACTATAAATCTCTAATAAAGGGGATCGAAATAGAAACACTGACATTTCTCTGGATAGTTAGTTGAATATAAGATCTGAAAGGAATCATTAGCAAGAGCTTGCTCCTATTGCTATATGCATACTACAAAGGCAGTGGTGTTCAAATATACCCATTCAAGCTGCCTGAAAGCAGAATAGAAATAACTGCATTTTGATTAGTTGGATTGTAACACATTAAATGCTTCCTCTTTGCATTTGGAATATTCATTTATTTCTTACATTAACTTTCAAAACAGATCTGGGCAGCCTATAGAGTATCATTGTGGGGTACAGAAAGTCCTGGTGATATCCTCCCAGGGGATAGGTACAACTGTCCTTTGGGGACTTTAAGAAGCAAAGTTTGCCTTGTGATGTCTGTTTGTGATCATTTAAAAAATATCATCTTTGAAGTTGAATATACATTCTGGGTGGAGGGTTCATCTCTCATTCTGCAAGTCATTGGTGATAACTGATCTCCTTTAGGAAAAATGGTGAGAGGAAGTAATGAGATTAACCTCGTTGGGAAAAGTATTGCACCTTTAAAAATCAGATTATCTGTTTTAGTTTGCTTAAGGTGCTAATGTAAGATGCATGAAGCACAGGAGGTGAATAAATCACACAGGTGGAATTGTTTGAGTCTCACAAACCTCATCTGAAATTGCGAACGCTGATAAATACCATGAAAAATTCTGGAGGGGTATGCAGTATCTTCCATGTAAAACACACCCCATGTACATGCTAAAAATGTGAAGAAAGCTGGTATATTTCAACTAGTATTGTAGCAGATTTACATGGACCAAAACATCTTGCATGTGCATGAACTCTGGTGGGGAAATGAATACATCGGTATTCTTTCTTACAGCAACGGAAGTGGCTGAAGAAATAAAGGTAGTTCAATAGGGCTTTTTTTTTTAAACATATGTAGAACTTTTACTGTGTTAGGCTGGTCTTGGAACCTTTATCTCAAGTGATCTTAGGCTTAAGCCAATTTCTTTGGAAGATGTGTTACATTTTGATTTGAGGGGCACATCATAGTGCTCGTAATTAAAACTAGAGAGCCTAATTCTGCAGCCCTGCCACAGGTAAAGTCCCCATTTGCCCTTAATGGAGATTTTCATGAGAAAAGCCTAGAAAAATATGACCCTAAATTAGCCTTGTGGAAGGTGTTTTTTTCTTACAAAATCGAGCAGATGCTAAAACAACCAAGGGGGGTCTTGCTGTTGGTTTGATCACTGGTATGCTCCTTTAGGACCTGATCTTCCTCCACTGAAGTCAGTAGGAGTTTTCCCATTGATTTCAATGGCTAAGGGATCATGCAATTATAGATTTTCAGTGGAACATAAAAAGAAATGCATAATTGCTTAAATGGTTAAATCTCATCATAGATCAAACAGTGTGGGCAAGTTTCAAGACAACAGAGAAACTGGCTTGCAAACAAAAACATTCTTTTTGGGGTTTAAAATGTGTAATAATGAAAAAATGACCTACTGATGCAGATTATCACAGTTTTTGTAATATTTTTATAATATTGTACTTTTACAATATCTATCTATCTATCTATCTAAAAAAAATCTGGGTATAGCACAGTTTTAATTTCTATGTAATTATTTTTATGTATTAAAATAGACCATGGTGAAAGTTGCTAAGTAAAGAAGTAATAACGTTTGGATCTTCAAAGGATGTGCTCATTCAACATTTAGAATTAATATATAAAATATTCTTTTTTAAATAATTAACAATTATCATCCTGTATGGAGAAAAACTTATGTTGCTCCCTGGGATCTGTATTTTGTAATCTTGTTTTTGCATCATAGACATTTAAAAATGTTTATACATCCAGGATAAAATTAAAATTGTCAAATTATGGCACTTTTTTCCATTGATGCTTGCCCCAGCATGAAGAAATAAGTACAAAGTGTATAAATTTTCCAAAATCCTTCATCTGGAACATTTTATTAGAATGGTATGCTGTAAAAAGAAGGTTTTGAAAAGATGCATTGCCTGGTGTTATAAAAATGTAAGCCTCACTTTCATCAACATTATTAGGAGTTGTTCAGAAGAGCAATCAGTAGGTTGATCACATATTGAGGAGAAAAAATCCAAAACACAGGAAAAGCAAGCATTTAGTGAAAGGCATTAAAATAGAACAGCCGGATGGCTCTTTATTAACAAATCAGTGTTGATATTCCCACTGACCATGGTGGGATCAAACATTTTCTTCCTCCGCAAATATTTTTAGGATCATTGTCTGTTAATGATGTCTTGTAATGAAAGTAACTGAGAAGCTAGGCTTTCAGAAGGTAGGATTTTATGGTGGCTCACTGTACGATCTAATCACCCTCTGCCTAAGATCCCTCCGGTGTTACACCCAATGTTTTACTCTTGAAACACCCAGAGCTTTCCCCACTGTAAATTGGATAGTTGCCTCCTCACCCCTTTCATCATCACTCTACACTGTGAAGAGCAATAGTTTCTCTGCTTCCAGCATTCTGCATAAAACCTTGAAAGGGGAAAATGCTAGCAGATTCTAAATAATCCCTTTCAAGTAAGAGGGTTTCTTTCTTTCTAAAGGGAAGTGATGAAGTAGCATTTTTAAACTGTTTCAGTCTTTTTAATGAGACACAGCAGTGTCATTAATTCGCATACAGCATACACCATTAGTACATTATGTATCTTTGTGACTCTTAGAGCAACTTAGAAGTCAGTTATCTTTAAAAATCTTGAGAAATATTTCTTAGCGACAGGTTAGAATTGTAGCCTTTCCAAAGTGACTCAGCCCTTTGGTTTCGTGATAGACTGTTACAGGTAGCACATTAACAGAAATATATTTGCAGTGCCATGCTTTTTTTTATTTTCAGCAACATGGTATATGTGAATGTGTCGTAATTACACTATGAAGCCATCTGGTTAATCTGAATCATTCAATTCTGTGTGGCTTCCTTTCTGCTAGATGTTAAACTGTTGCATTTTTGCATACAAGTAACAATTCATGTAACATAAACCAGTCTGTAAAAACTGTAAATGCAGTGGGTTTTTTTTATTTTAAACATTTTTGTAGTTTACAAAAAAAAAAAAAATCAATCAATAATTGGTACCTTTTTACACTCTCAGATTCCTGAATATTGACAGATTTTCAAAGGGCATATTATCATATGAAATGTTAGGACTGGCTGTCCTGAAGATTTTAAGACACAATAAAGCTAACATATGCAGTCTCTTTTAGACAGATCTTCTTACAATTTCAGCAAAGAAGTGCATCAGAAATCATCAGAAAAGCACAGTAAACCCCCATCCAACTGTCTGTCTGCCCATTGTTATTTGGTTGCACACTATTTAAATCCCCACCAAAGAAAATCACACCTCACATTCCCTTGCTGGCTGCTGGTGACACGAGCAAGATCCATATTCATTAATGATCACCAGGGCTCCTTCAATGTGGTTGGGTTTGTAATCAACGTAATACTCCTGGGCTGACATGGCAGCCATTTGATGCATGGTTTGTTTCTGCTTCTGCTTTCTGCGCTGTGTCACAAAGCACTGTCTGAGTTGTCTTAGGCTGGCTGGAAAACACTTCCATGAGACATACAACACTAAAACCACTATGAGGAAAGAGAAAATCAGTGCCATGGTCCCTGTCACCACCTTGTGAATCTGAACAGCGTTCTCAGAGTTTTCATTGGGTAAAGTTACAGTTATGACATGTGTTGTTCTTTCTCCTTCAGTATCCTGCACATCATATATTACCGTTGCAGGGCTGTAACTGAGTGTTTGGCCACTGTTGTTTGTTACTGCTGAGAGCATGCTAACACTTGTTGGGTCTTCTGTGTCTTCGCATAAATGAAAAGCATACACGGCATCTAAAACATCCTCTCCCTGTGCATACTCAGGGGTGGCACAGAGCAGATTGCTGTCATAGCGACCCTTAAAGTTACTTAGCCAGGAGGCCAAAGCGCAAACGTTACGGCTGCAATCCCACATGTTGGCAGAAAGGCTGATGCTAGTCAGAGATTTCCAGGAGTTGAGGATTCGTGGATCAATGTAGGTTAGCTGGTTGGAATCCAGCTGCAGTGATTGGAGGTGAGGTACACTTTCAAAAACATGAGGTTCAATGTATTCAATCTCATTGCCAGAGAGATCCATTTTTTCTAATTTCCATATCCAATCCAAGGAATTGACTACAATAGTGACTTTATTCCGGCGTAGGCAGAGAGAATGCAGTGAAATGAGCCTTGGAAAATGGGCTAAATTCACCTTCACCAAATCATTGTGTTCAAGGTGTAGTTCAGTGAGTTTAAACAAGCCAGCAAAGGAGTTTCGAGCCAGGCTTTTCAACTGATTGTATCCTATGTCTAGAAACTTCAGGCTGCGACAGTCCTGAAAAATTCTGACTGGCACAAACTTAATGGCGTTGGACCGCATGTGCAAAGTTGTTAGTTTTCTCAGCCCATGAAACAGATCGGCTTCCAAAAACTGGATGTTGTTATATGATAAATCCACGCTACGCAAGTTTGGCATAGGTCGGAAAGTGGTATTGGGCAGCTGAGTGATTTTGTTGGAACTCAGAGTGAGTTCTTTAACTCTCCGCAATTTTTGAAAGGCATTCCCCTCCACTGAGCAAATGTGATTGTGATCCAGATATAGCCACGTGAGCTGCATTAACCCTGTGAACTGTCCATCATGCAGCTCTGAAAGGCTGTTGTACCGCAGAGACAAGCCCATCATGCCCGACAGGTTGCGAGGCATCTCTGTAAGATTCAGTGACTCACAGTACAAAAGCCTGCCCTCACACCGACATAGCTGTGGACACCCACTATTCACGGCTGGAAGCATTTTTAAAAAGACACCCAGTGTACACAATATCAACCCTGGGGGCTTCCTCAGCAACCAGTTTAAACAGAGACCAATAAGAAGGAAATCCATTAGCAAGAATATTTCCAAATAGGCTTGAGAATGTCCATTGAAATCTTTTCAAAATTCTACATCATATTTTATTTCAGGGAAAAAAAGACACAGAGGCAAATATTTCACTTCACAGCATGCAGGAGCCATGCGGCATTAAAGTTCACAGACATTCACAGGTACAAAGATGTTGATTTTGTTCATGTTAGATGCTGCAGCAAAGAAAAAAAATCTTTCTTCATGAAAGAATTTAATTAAAAAGTGTCTTACCCACCCTTTTCCAGAGAGTGACAACCTCCATTCAGTTGCTTCCTTTGTGTTTGGACTAATTATATGCAGAACTAAAAAAGACCCCTCTGTGCTACAAATTCAGTCCCTTTCAATTTTGTGCAAAGCTGGCAGGCTCTCAATGTCTTATTTTCCTTCTGCTCAAAGAGCTAACGGGATGTCCAGCTAGTTTTTTAGCTGACTTCTAAGACCTGCAAGTTTCAGAACTATGAACATGAGCTTGATCTTCTCTTTCTCTCTCTCTCTGTCCTTTTCTCTGCAGTTAACACTGTGACGCTGAGAAAAAAACTCCAAACTCTTTACTAACGACTCCACAGGATTTGACAATCTGTTTAATGTCCATCATTTGAAACGACCATTGACCGGCACAACCTTTACTCCACAGAGACAGATTACAATTCACTCACTGACCGGCTAAGGATAGCTTTATTTCCCATTCTTTGTTCGCTTTGCTTGTTAGGTGATGCTTAGAGCAGAGAGAGAGACAGCAAGAATCCCTTCCCTTCAGCTGAGCAGTATGTTGCTAAAGGATGCAGAGGCACCTAGTGCTCACTGAGTGTCGTAAGCTGCTCATGATTGTACGCCTGCACTGTGCATCTCAGACATGGGCAGATTGAAAAGGGGTGGGCATTAAACCAACATTTTCGTGAGCCAGTAAAGTAATATATGTTCCTTGATGAAACGGAAAATACTTTAAGCCTATTTCTCCATTGCTCAAACTCACACACACAAAAATCATCAGCGGCAGCTAGGCATTTCTAAAGAGGAAGCTGTAGAATTAGATTTTTTTTTCTTTCTTCCCTCCCCTCTCTTTGTTTAAACTCGCCTGAATTCATTAGGCATACAGGGGTTTAGATGGGGGGGGGTATGTATTTCTCTTTTTTTTTTTTTTTTTTTTTTGAGAATGAGTGTATGTAGAAGTGATTTTGGGATTATTTTTTCCTATCTGTTCGTACATCAACATCTGAATTTTATAGTCATTCGCTGGGAATGTGTTTTTATTCTAATAGTCTCTAACCAGTGTATGTTTGAGAATCCTATGTGTTCTTAATCCCAGGAAGCCTGGAAGGGCTCTGCGAATTCAAATTTTCTGGACTTAGATGTTTTAATTAGATTTGGTCTTTTTCCATCCAGCATATTTTTTAATGTGGTCAGTACATGCATTTCCTACGGATGCTTTTTTTTTTTCTCTCCCGTGTGCTATGGCACACAGAACTATTATTCATACAGCGTAAAGCATGCCGTGCTTTCTGAATGAGATCAACATGCAGGTTGCCCCTGCAGTGTGTTTGTGGTGGGGAAAGAGGGAATTTAGAACCCGAGTAGGTTATGTTTTCCCAGTTCTGCTGCCCTTTGTTTTATGTACCAAGATATCCTTGCATACTAATTGTCACTCAGCATTATTTATAGACAAGACCCCTGCTAACGAGCTATCTCGACAATCTTTAGACTGAGAAATATGCATTTCTATTATGAGAGCTGCCCTTTTTCATTATGAAACACCATCAAAAGTCTGTGTGCATATGAACACTCACGGAACTGAAAATCCGGGGGTTGATGTGTCCCTGTAAGGAAATTTGACATGAAAATACAAGCCATGCCAGTCTCTTATTTAAGTCATCACTGATTATTAGGTGAGTATGTAATGTTAGATTAGCTTTGGTTTTGGCTACAGTATTGACCAAAACAGCCTTTCAGGCTTTTGATAAATCAGTGCAAGGTCCCAGTTCTACTAAATGTGTTCTTTGAGCATGTGCTGGAGTATCCCAAGACAAAACAGTCATTTGATATGGCACAGGTTCTCTTCCAAGGGAAGTCCCAGAAAATTTAATACCAAAACTATTTTCTGGAATTCAAACATGAACAAGTGAGTGAATCATTTCAAACATATTTCTTCAAAACATCCTTCCCAAAATACTTTGATTACAGTCTTAGAACAGGAAACTAAGAATTCTTTATCCTTCCAATTCAAGGTATTTATCGCTTCTACAGCACTTATCTATTGTGTTTCAACGAGAGTGGCTGGGCATGTACCAAAATGAAATTTGAGTAGAATTAGATGTCACACATGGATGGAAAATTGAACAAGTCCTCCTCCTCCTCCTCCTCCTCCCCCAGCCTCATGTTCCTTAGTCACAGCTCAGGCAGTTCTCTAGTGGCAACTACAGCCTTATCCTGGCCGGGAGGAGTGGTGCATATTGACTTTTTCCCAATACACACAAACAATGGGGAATGTGATGGAAGGACATAGGGAGAGACTAGGGGAACCAGCCAAGGAGGGGCCGGCTGTAAGTCATGGACAAGGGCACGTTCAGTACTGCAGCTCTGAGTTCTTGAAGAAGTATGCATATGGGTTTGAACAAAAATAAAAGTGGGTTAATGTGGTTCAGCTCTACAATTTCTTTAATGAATTATATTTTTTATGCACTTGATAAACTTTTTTTAAATGTTTCTTTCTACTGTAATAAAAACAGAAGTCTGCTTTCAACCTAATTGTTCTTCAAATGACTTAATTTCCTCTGATATCAGCACTAAATTGTTAAATTTGCACATTTTCTACAGTTTAAAACCCTGTGGCAAATTTGTATAAATTAACAGCCTTAAATTAGTTTTATTAAAATGCAGCAATTAAAAGTTGCTTTCAGAAGTACAAATAAAGTGTATCTGTGTTTAAAGGAGGCTGATTAAATCAATGCAAAGTAGGTTACAGAAGGTAAACAAAGTTTTAGAAAAGTTTAACTGGCAAGCTATGTATTGGCACC
Organism: Podocnemis expansa; assembly: GCA_007922195.1. Taxonomy (NCBI): domain Eukaryota; kingdom Metazoa; phylum Chordata; order Testudines; family Podocnemididae; genus Podocnemis; species Podocnemis expansa. The sequence continues at coordinate 8,256,234 of ML682065.1, forward strand.
ATCACCACAAGTGAGTGCTAAAGTCATCTTTTTTCTTTAGCATATTTAGTCTACTTCCATTTGACACTGTCTTCAAATCGATGCTTTCTCCGCATTTAACACATTAACTAGTTTCAATCTTACTGAATGCATATTAGTTGCTTGTATACTATAATTATCATTTATTTCCAGACATTTATTAGGTTCAAATCTGAAGTCTTCTATACTAATTTAGGCCTGTTTTAGACAGGAAGTCAGACTGGATGATCACAGTTGTCCCTTTTGGACTTCAAAATATGAATCTATGACTTCAGTATTGCACCAGTGTAAATGAAAGCAGAATTTAGCTCAACATTTCTAAATTCAAGCATACTCTTTATTTTATTAACAATCAAATAGATTAAGGCAGAAATGTGAAAGATAATGTTAAAAAGAATGTTAAATAATGTTCTTCATACCATGCACTAAAAAATCGACTTCTTCCTTTCAGTATTTTCTAAGTTGTTTCTATCAGTGTAATAAGGAAAAAGAATTTGATTGGTGATTTTAATTTCCCTTTGTGGCTAGGAATGGACAAACTCAAACCTTGATCTTTATACTGTAGTCTTTAATTTTGAAGTGCAGTGAACTGTGGCATTTCTTATAAAGGAAACATTTAAAGAAAGAAAAGGAAAGGAAAAGCCATGACTTCAAGGGGAGCAAATTAAATCTCTTATTGCTCTGATATTTACATCTTGGATACTCTTGGCATTTGGTGTGCTGTCCCCTCTAAATAGGATTCAGAAAAACAGTTGATAAGGAATGTCTGAGCTATCTAAAATGGTATTTTTAGCGGGTAATATTATAATACGAGTTTTGAGTCAGAATGACACAGTCCATTCAAGGTGTTGAAGTAGTAGTGATTACTACCATTTATTTACTGACTTACTATCAGTACAGATAGACACATCAGATGTGCTGCCATCTTTAAGAAATAGTCATTGTCATGTAAATGAGCCTATTTATGTTGATAATGTGATAAATACACTTTTATCTCTTCCTACGGATATTTGATTGTCATTACCAGCCATAGCAGTTAGCCAGGTGCAGCTGTGAAGTCCGTCATGGAGGCAACCGAACTGACAATTTTTTGCATGCAATCTTTTAAAGAAAATATATCAATACCAAAGCAAGGTCACTCTCATCCATTTAAAACTGGTATAAAATTCCCATATGCAGTTGAGTTAATAACTCGCCCGCTCAATATCTGTGAAATTACAGCATGGCTGTCTAGCAACACAGCGGAAATCTTTAACCAGTCAAGTTGGTTGTGAAGATCCTCAATTTCAAAAGGAATAGCCGTGTTAGTCTAGTCCAGAAAAAAAAGAAAAAAAAAAACACAATAAGGAGTTGTGTGGCACTTTAAGACTAGCAGATTTATTTTTTGCATGAGCTTTCGTGGGAGAAATTCCCACTTTGTCAGATGCTTCAAAGATGGTTGAACTTACAGAATGGAATGAAAATAAATGCACGGGAGTATAAAACTTAGGATCCTGACGTCAACTTTATCTAAACTGGGAAAAATGAGTTGTTTTTACCAATATGTTTCAAGTAATGCACACATCATTAAAGACAATATGGTACTTAATAGACACAAAATAAGCAAGGAGTCCTATGGCACTTTTAAAGACTAACAAATTTATTTGTCTTGTGAGCTCTTATGGGATGAAAATTCCACTTCATCAGATGCTTTGAAGATGGGGAACTTACAGAATGGGAGAAAAATAAATGCATTTCAGTTAGAAGAAGTTAAATAACTTCTTCAGAAATGCTAAATCTAGATGCTCTACAAAATGTTTATTCTAAGACTTCCCAAAACATCTCTGAGGTGTTACTTAACAATAGTTAATTGATTTCCAATTAACTGGAGTTAAAATGGGACCACATACCAGACTAGAAATACCCTCAGGGTCACTGTCTCCACTTATGGCAGCCATGACTCAGCAACACATTTCAAAAAATAACTCTCTTTGTCTACACTGCATGCTGAATGATTTTTTAAAATGCATTAATTGAAGTATGTTAATTGACACATCTTCTAACCCAACTCATTTTTTCCAGCACAGAGAAAACCTGAGGCTATGTTTCACTGGAAAAAGACACATTTCCACATTGAGATAGCTAATTTGAGATACTGATTTCAATGTAAACTCCTAGTGCAGACAAGATGAGTAGTTTTTACCTTGAAGTAGTCAACACTGCACCCTCCTGGGGTTTAATTTGACTAGCTAGTTGGAGATAAAAGCTACCTGTGGCTTGTCTCCACTAGGATTTTACATTGACATAGTTGGGTAGGTGTAAAAAACTCACTTTTTTTGCAGTGAAGACAAAGCATATCTGCCAATAAATGCAACTCAGATTAGCAAGGTGCAAGAATTCATGAAAATAAAATTCTAAAATAAGTTTTTAGAAGCTTGGGGGAACAAATTAAAAACTATTCCTGGCAGCCTGACCGGGAAGTAGTTTTACAAATAGAGAAACTGTTTTTTGGAAAATCTTCACGGTGCATTAGGCACAAATCTGTTCTCCATATTATTTGTAAAACAATTCTTCTCAAGTCACTTCTTTTGCTTATCTCCAAACAGATTTCTTATGAACAATCAGAAAAACAAACAACAAGAAAACAAAAACATGCACCACACACAATCAGTATTTGTTTTCTCATAGCCTTTTTTTGTGAGTACAGTATAGTTCCCTTTATGCCATAGCTGTGCAATACTCACTGCCCTACTAGTTAATGATTTTGAGACTAAATTAATTTCAGGACATCAGACTTCTGGCATTGAGAACAGGCGTACATGTAGAGTGAGTTGGTGCCATTTTAGACTAAAACCCAAACTAGTTCTTGAAATAAAGTTGCTAGATGTGCTTCTTAAGCCAGAATGTGTATTACTGCAAGTGACTGAGTAAGGCATTACAGTTAAAGTGTGTTTCCAGATAATTTTACTCTGAAATGTTCTTTGAACTAACTTCTAGAATTCCTACAGTCTCTAAACAGAACAGACTAGCCTATGTAATCCTAGTGATAGATGATGATCTATAGCACAACCCATACAGAAAACATAGAAACAGATCTTTGGCAGATTAAATCATGCCCAGATATCTGTGGGGTTTTGTGCATTTTGTCAGTTTAGACAGGCAATATTGTTATGCTACCATGAAATGCTTCTGATCTGATGAGATACAGAGGCTGACAGGAGAACATTTACAAGATCCAAATATAACTTGTTTTTGAAATATTTTTGTCTCATAATTTGTTCTACTGGATGATTTTAGGAAGTTTACATCTGAACATATATGGTAGGAAAAAATTAAACAGTAAAATACAAATACTGATCATCATGTCAGTTAGGATTAATTCTGATAATGGTGGTTGGCCTAGAAAAGCTAACATGTTGTTTCTGCTGAAAATACTGCTTCTCTTCTTCTTCTGTCTATACACAACAATCAGGGCCAAGATCCCATGGTGTTAGGCGCTGTACAAACACAGAAGATTGTTCCTGTCCTAACAAGTGTACAATCTGATAGGCTTTACTGAGCAATTTAATCTGTGCAGGGAGGGGTGTTGTTTTGATTGTTGTATTTTAAAAGAGGGTGTATTTGTTCATGAATAGGCAGATGAAGTCAGTCAGAAGCTCTGGATCATGCCTCTTTAATTTTTGCTTGTTTTCACATTCCCATGCTATGGACTTTGTGCGACTGACAGCACACTAAGACCTGATTGAATTAAAACTTCTTTTTATTGTATTAAAACAAAATATTTGAAACATATAGTGAATTCTATAAACAAATGCAAAGTGACTACACCTGACTGTGGGGTTATGAAATATTCATCTGAGGAGTTGATGTTGGTCTTCGGGGGGGGGGGTATCTATTTTCTCAGTTTTCTAATTAGTGGAACAGGAATATTTTGCATATATAGTTAATTGCTCTGCCATAATATATATGCCTACAATAAAGGATGAAACAACAGAATGTGGTTTGGGAAAAATATTTTATAAAATTGTTGCATTTAATCAGTATGTATTTTCACTGATGCAATTCAGAACCTTTAATTTTGATCTCTGTTGTAGGCTGAATAACAGTTTATTAGGCCCTGCTCCATATTTTGTCCAAAATTAGTGCAAGGCTTTAAAGTAATATTACCTTGTCCTATCTAAAGGAAAGTAACAAAAGGAAAATCCTGTTTTTTAGGACATAGGCTCTTTTGTGTCTGTTTAGGATTCTAGAGAACCATTTTTAAAGAACACTTGGCTCAATTGTATGCTTTTAACTGCACAAACTACTCATAATCTGGCAAGAAAGTGCTTGATTTCTTTTTTCATATTTGGTCTGGAGCCAAGCTTTTATTCGTTGGAGCTTCTAAATCAAAATCATTGGTCAGAATCTGTGAAATGCCCAATAGCTCAAAATGTATTGTAGATCTTTTTACATTATTTAGCGATTTTTGTCCATGAACACAGTGTTTATGTGTATAAAGTTATTCTCTGTGCTCTATATGAGTCTGAGTACAGACTGTGGAAAAATAATAACCATTTTCCACCACATCACTGCAGTCCCAAGTTGTGATCCTATGATAGCAGTAAATCCTACATATGTGGGAAACAATTGGTGACAGACAGACAGACATTTAAGGAGTCTTGTGGTACGTAAAGACTAAACAAATTTATTTATCGCATGAACTTTTATGGGAGAAATCCCATGTCATCAGATACCTCAACACTCTGAAAAAGCAGGATTTCTCCCATGAAAGTTCATGCGATAAATAAATTGCTTAGGCTTTAAAAAATGCCACAAGACTCCTTGTTTGTTTTTTTTTTGAAGTTGACTAACATGGCTACCCTTTGGAACTCAAAAAACACTTGCTATGTGCCCCTTCTTGATTTTACAGTGTACCTCTGCTACTCCAGACCCAATGTCTAAGAATCCACCCTCAACTGCACTTTGCCCCGGTAGCTCCTTTTATCCTAACCATATGGAGTGGGTACAGCAAAACACCTTCCAGACGTTTCCCAGCACAGTAATTCAGAAGTGCAGTATCCTGTTCACACCATGGCCTCCATTGCTTAATGCACAATTTGACCAGTTCATGAGAATTCTTCAGATTGACTATAATTCCCACCCTCCTTCCGAGGTCCCAAATTGCAGATGGGATCCACCTGGTGCAGAAGGATAAAAGACAAGAAGTGATTAAGGAAACCGAATTAGTCATTGGGAATATGCCATCTGAGAACAGATGTATAGCTAGACTGGCAGATGGGCATAGTGTATGTGGATACACAGATCCCCAAAAGTTCTCCACTCACCTGTGAGCTTTTGGGGATCTGTTTGAAAGAATCATATAAATAATCATGCACGTCATAACCTGCTCGTTCTGTTTCTTGCACGCCTTTCTTTTTCCTCTTCAGATATCTTGTCTTTTCTTTAGATTGTAGTCTCTTCAAATATGGGCTGTTTCCTTGTATGTTTTTGCTACCATGTCTCTCATAATAGAGTCCTGGTTCTGATGGAAGCCTCTGTGCTGTGGTTCAGTGCTGCTTCTACTACTGTTGAACAAAACTAAGGTGTTTCATGGAAAAATTTCAGGGACCAGCACCAGTGGGATTGGTGCTACAGTGCCAGGAAGGGGGAGGGGAGAACATGCCTCGAATACGCACAGCAGTGCCCCGAGTCTCACCAAGCAGCTGGAGCAGGCAGAGCCATTTGAAATTTTCTGCCCTGCTCCCAGTCTCATAGCCTAGGGTGGAGAAGGGTGGAAAATGTAAAGAGTTGGGCTCCTCCCACACCCCCTGTCTGGAGGCCCTTCCATTCCCCATCCACAGCAGGTAAGCGTTGCTGCTGGGGAGCTTGAAGAGTCGGGCAGGGATGGGGGGCGGTCAGCAGCGCGGCTTGGACTCAGACGTGGCCGGGGCTCAGGTCCAGCTTGGCAGCTCGGCCCAGCAACATGGCTCTAACCAGGCAGCTCAGCATTGCAGCTCAGGCACTGCCCGGTCTAGGGCTCGGCACAGCGCCTAGGTTGGCCCAGCGATGCAGCCAGGTCTGACGGGCTCAGTCCATGGTCCAGCTCCAGGGCTCGAGGGGAGCAGCTGAATTAGCCCAGGACCGGATCGGATCCGAGGATGGCGGAGCCTTGTGTGCTTGGGGTGGGGGGGCAGCAACTCCCCTTACTAGCCTAAAGCTATTTGAAGTTACCCATGAGATTTGCTTCATTTAATATGGGAAAATTTGTCACATGGTGGATTCTCTGCATCTTAAAAGTTTAAGTCATGATTTGAAGACTTTTAATAGCTCAGTCCTAGGTTAGAGGTTTATTACGGGAGTCAGTGCTTGCTGTTCTATGGCCTGCAGTGTTCAAGAGGTCAGACTATATGATCGTATTGGTCCTTTCTGACCTTAGAGTAGATGAGTCTGTGATTAGTCACATGGTGTTTTTTCAGCTTGCCATATTAGCTGACCTAGCCAGTGTGCTCAGGTAGATCAGGAGAAGCCACTTTTCACTACTACTCAAAGGCTTATTGAGTACTGGAGGTCATATGCAGCCAACAGATGTTCAAGCCCTCATCTGCCAAAGATACCAGACGGAGTTAGAAGGTCCTTTGTACTTTATGTTTTGCCCCCGAGAAAATGGTCTGCGAAGGACTGTCACATGTAAAATCTGTGACAGGCTTTGTTGCAGAGGGATTGTGGGCCACAGATCCTGCTGAAGAGCCCTGTAGGTAATTATCCAGATTTGGGAGTACTTCTCTGAAACAGCCTCAGCTCTCCACATTTTGAGTTTTCATCCAACCTCCTTTGGTCTGGTATTACAGTGTTAAGACTGGTTTATGATTAAAATTATATGTATGAGCTTGGGTCGTATTGACAGGAATTACATTCTGTTGTTGTTGTTGTTGTTCTAGTAACCATGACCAAGGACAACTATGTAAAGGGCAATGGACAACCCTGCTTCTGTATGAAAGTCATAGCTTAGCAAACTTGGAAGGTGTATGGTTTTCATATTTTTGTAGGTTATGAGTTCAAATCTAAACTATCTCAGCCATCTAGCTTTTATGTGGCTAAGAGTGAGTTACAATTAGTGTGTTCATTTGTCATTCTGGTTTCCCTGCTTTTATTGGATGTATTAATTAGTGCCATAACTAGAGCAGGGTGACAGGCTTTGCCCCAGGCCCGTATCGAGTGGCTACATTCACCACTCGATCTGAGGGTGTGTTCTGTGCGCTGCTTGCTCTGCGCACCCCAGGCGCCAATATAACTAGTTCTGGCACCTGTATTAAATTGTCTGGACTATTGCTGGCCTTTGGATTTGCTCCTGAAGTATCTGTGATACTTGTGCCCCATTCTGGGCCAATTTACGTACTGCTGTTCCTGTGTGGTCATATTTTATCAAATTTTCATCTGCTACAAGTGACCCCTGTGATTGTCAGTGTGCAGGTCAGAGCCTTCTGAGGTCTCATGCTTTGAGTGCAAATTAAAAGCTAGATGAGGGAATGCTAATTAGGACCCAGGATGGGATTTCACCTCTGCCTGTGCTGCTTCAGAAGTGTAGCCTTTATAGTGGTGACCTCCTCTCTTGTTAGAGAGTGAGAATGAGTTCCTAAGCTGATTACATCCCTTCTGGGGAATTTGTAGTTCCTTGCTTCCTATTCCTCAGAAGATGCAAAAGTAACCTTTCCACTGTTTGTTCATTTAGTACACCCTGACAAGTTCTGTTCTGTGTTCAAAGTGGAGGCTCTCAAAACCTTGAACAATCTATTCCTTCTGTAGTCTCCAAACAGTTACATCCAAACCTTTTCTCTCTCCTTCGTCACTGAAATAAAGGCTGATCACAGTTTACAGTTATCCACCTGAAGAGATTTTGTAGAGGTGAAATGAAACATTCTATAATAATTTAAATCCTCTCTCCAGGGGTATAACCAGGAGAGAAGTGATGGGCACTTGACCCTGTGCCTTCAAAGGGCACTTGCAGAATAGCACAAGATACAGGCATCATCCCTTGCTTGTTGATCATCTTTATGCAGCCACTGGAGGAACTTGAGTCTCCAGGGGCTCAAATGAACTAGTATGTAGTATTCCGCTCCATTTATCCATTACATCCTGCTCTGACAGCTATCCCATTGACCAATACCTGCAAATAGGTGTGAAGCTGGCTGAAGATAAACCCAAGCAGACAAAGGTCAGGCTAGAGGCAGAAAATTTAAAGAAATGGGCACCAGTATGTTACTTCCTCCAATCAAAATGTTTGTCACAAAATCACCAGGGTAGTTGCAGTCTACTAGGCATCATTTAGATGTTTTTTTTTTTCTTCACACTAGATACTCACATAGTTTCAATCCCAAAAAGCATATTCTGTGAACTGCAGCTAGCCAGGGGACTCTGCCTATTGCTTTATAGTGGTTGTCTGGCATTGTCACTTTCAAATGTCATTAGTTTGGAAAATTATAATGGAAAATACTTTGTGCAGCACACAACATCAGCCTTATCAAACCTGAAACTGGTATAAGGAACATCAGGTCACCTCTTCAGCCACATGAGTGCCAAAGCCAAAGCCCCATCACCTTGGCACACTGCTTCCCCACTGACCCCTTACTGAATATAAGGTCAAGTTTCAGTTTGCAGAGTAGAATTTCGAAAATTATTTTAGGCTTCTAAATAATTTGGAAAAAGGGATTTCAGCTTTCAAAATGGTGAGTCACTTTTGAAATATTTACTGGGGGGGGGGGTATTCCCTTCCCCTGCATAATACAATGAAAAATAGTTAAGTGTTCTTAAAGTTCACCAAAACTTGACCCCCCCCCACACACACACTAAGGTCATAGCCATTTGGAGAAAATGTTAAAAAATAAAAATCACACTTTATTTTGAGGTCATTCTAGTAAATAGTCATAGTTTGGTAAAATTTGTTTTTTAATCATCATCAAAACCTGGGAGGGCAATTATTAAATTACTCTGTCGCCATATATCCCGAGATCTCTGTTTCATGGGAATATTGTGTATACTTGAAAGTGGGAAAAAGTGATTGGATTTACAAAATCCAAAAAGCAAAATCATACCATCTTGTTCACAGTCCTTATTCTGGCAAAACTTGCAGTGATGTCAACTGACACTTTTGTTCCTCACTTGGTGGATGAAAGGAAAGAATAGTATCGCTTAAAAAAGCCCTTTTGTACACTGATGATATTTTACCATGTTGCCTAGAGACTAGGGTAAAAAATAAATTTGTTACCTTTAGGAGGTATTGGTGAAATATATCATTTTTCATCATTGTAATGATTTGCTTACCATTCTTGCTTTATTAAAGCTGCAATTAAATATCATCTTCCACTCAAAAAAAATGTAATAAAAATGTGACTTGGAACTAGGGAGAACATTTTCTATGGTCCTCTGGGATTAATTCCAGCAATTATACAATTCAACGTTTTACAGAAAAATAATCCTTTGTGTATGAACTCCATTAATCATAATCAGAAAGTTCACGTCAGAGAGTTCAGTCCAGTCAGTTAATATAAAGGATTTAATAACAGACTAATGAACGTGTTCATTAAATGTTAAAGAAAAATTAAACTTGTTAAAATATTTCCAAGAAAAGCAAATGTCTTACAGCTTTGGTCGTCGTCTTATGAAGTGCTATGTAGCGTGTTAACACTCTTGCCGATTGTTAGTGGCTGTCCCTGCGAATACATTGAATTGCTAGGTTATAACTGTAACGGACAACATGTCTCCCACTAGTTTAGTGTAATTTCCCCTGCAGCATTTGTGCCTTTTATATATACTAACTACAAATTCAGAGACAGCCATCATGTGAACTAAAACACTTGTTCTGGACTTCTTGCTTTCACTACTGAACCAGTGATTACAGGTGTTCTGATCTATGTGGGAAAGATCTGTTTCATCTCAGGAATGATTTGGTGTGTTAGGTGGTTTATGGAAGTGTTTTACCCAGGAGCTTTTTGTTTTCTGATGTTGGTTACAACAGGCAACTGAGAAGCAATGTCGATAGTAGAAATGATCTGAATAAAAAGAGTGAATGTTTTTTTCTGGCATGTAAAATTGCTGTTATATGATTATAACTGCACAGATGCATATTGCAGATCTTTGTTTAATAGTATCAGAAATGTAGGAAATTTGTTGTTGTGTCTTCAGGTGCGCATTAGTGAAGGATATTTCATAAGTTGCTTTATTTTAGGTCAAACGATAATGATGAAAAAAACAACATATCACAATGATTAGGTATTCGTATTTGAAGAGTTCATCATGGCTTTTCTTATAGCTTCTGCTGCTGCTTTTATGTTAGCAAAGCTTGAAAAGGGGAATACATATGTGCTTTTATGAAGTACTAAGAATAATCTTTTGCAAGACATGGATAAAAGACTAAGGCAAATAAGATGGTTTTAGAACAGTTTTCTCCTGTGTTTTCTGAATTCTTGAAAAAATGTCATTGAGGAATAATATCCCATTATTTATTTTTTTATAATTATGTAGCAATACTTGGACTTATTTTCACTAATAATTTCACTGTAGGATTTTCCTACATGTCACTTGTCATTCTTTGTACACTCCAGTAGATGGCAACTCCAGTCTTCTTGTCTTTTAATCTCTAGTCAGACTAGAAATGTTTTGTTCTTTCCCCTCCACCCGCTTGCTGCATCTCATATGTATAAGGCTATGGGTTACACAGAAATGTAATTCAGTTCCATTTTTATTGGAATCACCCAGTTCTAGTTGATATTAGACCAAACGGTTAAAAACAAAAACAAAGGAGAAAAGCGGAAAAAAAAAAAACCCAAAAACCCCCACACACCAAAAAACAAACAAACAAACAAACAAACAAAAACCATGGCTACTAACCCCAGAATCATAAACTACATAATGATTTCTCAGCCACAGTTTAAAATTAAAATTAAAATTAAAAAAAAAAACCAAATTTCATAAGAAGAACGAGGGCTGGAAACTTTTCATGTGGATTAAATTAATTGACTGATTGCAAACACAACCTACTAGTTTCTTTATATGTGATGATTTCCCTGTAACACATTTCACAGTTATTTTCCCTTGTTTTACATCAGACTATTAATTTTCTCTGTGTATAGAAAATGCTTGATTAAACCTCAGGAAAAGGTGCAAATTAAATTAAAAGTATACAAAATGGCTGTTCTTCTGAAAATCTTATCAGAGTGGGCCAGATCCTGATCTGAGCGACATTAAAGTAGGTTCCCATTATTTTACATCCCTTGGCCAGAACAGCTCTAGATTTGCATCAGCATAAGAGAGATCAGACCCTAGCCTTCTGTTCTTCTTCTACCAGAAGAATTACAGGGTCTAGCCTACCACCTTCTTTCCCTTTCTTTGTTAAATCATTTCCCTCAGTTTTATCATGAAAGAATTAACACACAGGATTTTTTTTTCTCAATTTCTCCCTTCACTTGCCAGAATTTCCTATCTCCTAAATATAAACCTGCGGAATATGCGGAAATAATGTCAACTCCACTCTATGAATTGATAACCCATCTGAAAATGAGCAAACATAAAAACCGTGATCGCTGTCCCTGGCCTGGAGACTAATGATCGTTAACTATTGGACAAAGGATTCTTTCTCAGTCATTCTCTAGCCAGACTACAGTTTAATTTTCAAACCCCTTCCTCTGTCTAGCAAGGTTTTATTTGGTAACTAATGATAGAGAAGATATAGGGGAGGGAGCACTACGTTCAATCATCATTTCTGAGATATAGTGCTAGCCTCAAAATAGCACAGGCTGCACATCCATTTATTTCCAACAATTATGGATAGTGTTCTGTACTTTCACAAGAAACATTCAAGCAACATAACCTATAACATGGCTGGTGTAATGCACAACCTATATATTATGATGATAAATAGTTTGTTTTAAATAAACTTCAAAAAGTGAATAATAATGTTGAAACCATTTTTTAGATATTCACACTTTACTCTGGTTTAGTATAATCCTTAGTTGTCAGTCTAGTTTTGCATACTCTGTGGACATCAAAACAAGCAAGGCACCCTGTGGCACTTAAAGACTAACAAATATATTTATTGCATGACCTTTTGTGGGAGGAGAACCCACTTCATCAGATGCTGATTTTCTCCCACGAAAGCCTATGCAGTAAATATATTTATTAGTCTTTAAGTGCCACAGGATTCCTTGTGTGTTTTACTGAACTAGACTAACATGGCCACCTCTTTGGATCTGTGGACATTTTTACTTTACCAAAGCATAATTAAAATAAATTATGTTCATACAGGACAAGCAAAATACTGGTCCACTTAAGCCTGACAGTTATGTAACCAATTAATGAGCACAGTAATTAAATCTCTTTTGGATGTCAGTTGCAGCTCTGGAAAGAATCCCCACAACCTTAGAAAACTGGCTTTAGGGTTACGTACAGGTGCAGGGTTTCTTACAGATAAGTGATTTGTTTCTCATTATTTCATTTAGTGCCACAGAAGGGACTCCACCAGAGTCTCTATTAAAACTTGCTTAAGTCTAGTGTTTTTCCTCTGGTCAATAATGAGTTCAGAGGACTGAATGCTGGAGCTAGATTTGTTCTAGCTACTGAAGTGAATTATGCCTCTTTGGGGCCCCCGAGCTAGTGTTTCAAATTTGTCACAAGTACTTCAGCAAAAATGGAAAAAAACCATATGCACTGATTAACGAATACAGAGTGTACACTTCATGATTCTTTTTCTGCCATGCCACTAGCTATTTTTCTACATTAGGAGCCCACTGAGTTGCTGCACGCACAATGAAGACTGAATTTCAGAAATGTAGCGTTAAGATTTCATGCACTGATTAAGAAATTTTAGTTATTTCTGGTTAAAATGAATAGCTCAAAACAGAACGTCATGTTTAAATTCCTTCTGTGGCACACGTGGAGCTAACATCATTTAAAACAGTACAGCCCTTTTGATGGCTTGAGCATACTTGCACAAGAAGTATTGTGGAAATGTATTTCATTGCTACATGTCCTTATTTGTAACAAGTCCAACTGACATGGGAAGCCAGCATTACTATTTATGTGAATATATGTACAACTCACATGTCTACACATTTTTATAGCATGGGAGGTTCCTCAATAAGGAAAGAAACTGATTTTTTGTAAAGTCAGGGAAGCATAAACTTTTTTTCATGAGAAAGAAAGCCAGTTCACAAGCAAGTTTGGCACTATGGGCGTATGTTTAAGCCACTCAGGATTCTGGGTTTATGATCATCAATGTGAATCACTTGGCCTTCTGTTACAAATTCTTGGTTTTAAATAATAACAATAATATTTTTCATTTGCAATTTACTAAGTAAAAGATAACCATTTCTTTTATTGATGTGCTTTTTGTAAAATTAAATAGGTCTTGGAAAGAAAGGATGTGTGCCATAGATACATGTCTAGAATGGAGTAAGTTCCAAAAGGGTTGCTGTGTCCCAGGCTTCTGAGAATTTGCTTTTTGATAGTGACTGTCAAAAGCCAAAAGTTGCACTGCATTTCCTGGTCAGCTCTCATGCGCATGGGGTTTCAGACTATTCTTTCTTGCTGTCTAGTTTCTCACTATGTCCTATCATTCTTAAGCTACAAATGCAAATAATGCTGTCAAAATCTGAAGCAAGCTGTGAGTGTTATGAGGCATATTGCACTTTATCACATATCTGACATGTAACTGCTTCTATATGTTAGCCTCTTATGTAATATAAATAATTAAATGTTCATTTTCCTTGCACAGTGGAATTTGCTTTGAGAGCATTTCTACTTTCCTACTGATCAACTGTATTTATTCACAAGAATCTGATCACCATTGCATCCACCATATGTCACATTCTGGAGTTTTCCTCTCAGAGCAGGTTTTCCTGTTATTTCTTTATAAGACATACAATAAGACAACACAAAAAGTATGCCAGATGGAGAACGCTGTATCCATTCACCTGCACAGGGTGAATATATAAGTATCTGAGCATTTTGCAATCTCTTAATATTATTTACCTTTGCAAAAAGCCTCTGCTGTTACCACCACTGTATAGATGGGGCACAGGGAAACAAAGTAACAAGCTGAAGGTCTCACAGGAAACCTGTGGCAGACCAGGGAACTGAACTGGTGCTTTTTAAGGGAACACCCTAACCACTGTACCCTTCTTCCTCTCATGTAATTTTTGAAACACAAAGTAACAGTTTTCCCCAGGTACAATAATGCAGGTCTTCATAGTGACCTAGGTGATCTCCACTGTACAGAGAGGCAGAGGAAACCTGTATAATGGAGATAATCTGAAATTTTAAATTTTGTAAAGTAATAACTAAGAAGTTTGGCAGGAACAGTAATATCAATGAGAGAATAATAAAATGACATATAAAGTAACATAAAATATTTGCTTAACAGAATAATACACTGTAAACTACCATCACAAGAAGTTCTTTCCAACTACAAGCTGTATTACCCAAAGAAGAACGATGTTCTCCATCTCACTGTCCAGTCCAGTTTCACCACAATCGTCCCACCTTCACCTCTCTCTGGTTTGTGATCCTCCTTTGCTTTCATGCCCCAATGACAGCTCATCTCCATCTGTGAATGATGGTTCTTTGCTCTGAGAGTCACAAACATTCCCCAGGTGCCCATAGCGTATTTCTTTGGTCAGCGTCCACCACACTTGCAGGCAGATTCTGAGTACGTTCCTCAGCTTGAACTGTCCTCTCATTAGCCATCTCTTTCCTCAGGAAAGGGCTTTCCTGGCTGCTGCACCAAGATCTACGCAGGTTAGTCACCTTCATATCGTCAAGCCCCGCAACCGACATCCGAGGCCCCGGTACAGTGTTTTTCACGAGGCCCCATCTCTTTCCCATTTCACCTCAGTTACAGATTTTTTGCGGTGCAGTCCAGAGCTTGGGGTCCAGATACAACTGTCAGCCATGCACGTGTTCATTAGTTTCATTTGGTAGTGTCTGTGCTTCCACTGCTAAATAGAAAAAATGACTTTGCTGTCCAGGTTTTGTTTTTATTTCCGATACTTTCAGTTTTTATCTACCGCTTTGCAGGAGGCTCCTGTAATATATGTTCTGTTTGTCTTCTGCTTGCAGTATTCAACCTAAGCACGCACTAGTGTCTGGTTCCTTCAGAGTTCATCAGTACTGCACTTAGACAGCCACAGCTGGCCCATGCCTGCTAACTTGAGTCTCTGGGGCTTAAGCAAAGGGCCTGTTGCTTACGTATGATGCAGACCTTTGAGCCTGGACGGCAGACCAAGCCCAAATGTTTATAGTGCAGTTAAAACAGCCTCTTGGCCCAAACTCCATGAGCCTGAGCTAGCTTGCATGGACCAGTCATGGGTTTTTAACTGCCTTGGAGACAGACCTTTAGGCCTTACTAGCAGATCAATAGACTTGAAAAGACAGTTGTGATCTGTACGAGGGGCAGGCTCTCACCATGTGGTTGTCTAACAGCCCGGCTGACTTTAGGACTCTGCCGGGGACTCTTCTGATGTCAGGAGCATGGAATCAATACAGAGGGATGTTACTGGGTCATTGCTTGATCTGGGACTGCCCTGCTAACCCCAATCCAGGTCTATAAGGATATTTTGAAATGGTTTCCCAGGACAGAGAATCAAGTGGTAGAAACAGAGGTTCTGCAGAACCAGCTAAACATGGGAAGTATGGACAGTCAGGTACAGTAGGCATGTTCCTCGGGAGCTCCTGTATTCCAGGGATAGATATCTAAACAGCGGTGATTACTTCATGGCCCAACAGGGCCTGAGCACAATGACCCTGGCCAATTTGGGGGCCCCATATAAGTGCTGCAATTCTGACCCCACCTCCTGTTCCTCCTCCTCCCTCTTGGGGCCCTGCCACCCTGCTGCTCCTCTTTCCTCTGAGGCCCTGCCCCCTGGCTAGGCTGGAAGCCTTTTCTCAGACTTGAGCATATTCCCACTGCCAGAACTGGCCCACCCAATTGCTCCAGCCCCTCTTCTCTCCTCCCTGTATGGAAAAGGTGAAGGTCAGCTGTAGCCTTGGGGCTACTAAGGATGCTGTACCTAAGGGTGCATCAGGCGTAAATCCAGCCCTGATGGAGAGAAAGCTTAAACTGAGGTTTATGCACCATCTTTATTATGAATTACCACTAAAATCCAAAATTTGAGAAGGAACTTAAGTTTAGATTTCAATACTCTGTTATGTGTATCAAGTGTTCAGAGCAGAGTGTGAATTGTGTGTGTTTCTAGACCCCTGTTTTTACCTCAACTTTTTATAGGAGAAAGGGGTCGCTCCCCATCATTCAGCTAGAAAATTTCAGTTCACAAAAATGACTTCTACTCTTGCTGTCCAAGAACTGTTTCCCACCATTAACCCCTTCTTTTATTTATCCCCAAATGCATTCTTACTATTAGAAGTTGGCACAATACCTAAAGTTTTAATGCAAGCATTGCTGGTAACTTTTGTAACACTTATCGTTTTTTCCTCCAAAATTACAAAGATTTGTTGCACAGATCTGATAACAGAATTAAGTCTGCAGCTTGCCAAACTCCACTGTCTCTGCAGCAAGAGCTAGTTTTATAAAACTAACTGTAGCAGCAGCTGTCAAAGATAGTAAAATGAAAGCTGACAGTTTATAAAGCAGTGCTTGTGAAAACTAAAGGAGATGATGGGGGGCAGGAGATGATGGGGAGGGGGATTTGGAGTGCTTTTCCCATTGGTTGAAAATGCTGTTCTTGCAAACAAATCATAAAGAAGGAGCTTTTAAAATGAATGTAGGAGGAATTAAAGCACAAATTAGTTGAGCTGACAAATTAAACAAATTAAACTAAAGAAGGAAGAACTTATAAATCTAAAGGTGCGGATGCTATGAAAGAAGCTGCTTACTTTTCGTAAAATTAATAAAAGATAAAAATAACATTTTTGTCTTATCTATAAGACATCTGGATCTGGCAAATTTAGGGAAAAATTGTCTATCATAACTGGTTTATACTCTGAGTTTTGTGCTGGTAGTAGGTGTCCATTCTGCAGTCTGTCATGAAGGTACCACAGACAGGATTCAGTGAGACTGCTAACTGAGAAAGATGCTATTTGACACAGGGGAACATAATCTGACTTTACATATAGAAGAAACTGAATAATGCCAACTTGGTGCTGTGGACAGGGTGTGTTGCCTAAATATATGGGGTGTCCAAGTGTGTCATTAGAATTAATATCTTTGTGCATAAAACTGTTCAATAGCCTTCAGATGAGTAAAAGAAAAGGATGAAATTTGCAAGGAAATTAAAAAAAAACATGTTTAAATTAAACTCTTGCTTGCATTTATCAGGATGATATTGTTTAATCTGATTTGGTTAGTGTAACACTATGCCATATGTGAGAACAGAAACTGAATTTGTTTACTGCATATGCATCATCAGATCCCTGTTGGTGGGAGAGTATGAACATGTATATTCAAATAAAATGTGATTTAAGTAGGAAGAGTGAATTAAATATGGGGCCATTCTTTTACTGGTAGAGAAGCAACGCAGAATTAATTCACTGCTTCTCTGTGACTGCCCCAGGCCCCAAGAGAAATTCATACAAGCAGAAAAGGTCACATAATGCCCTCCCCAAATTGTTCTAAACAGTGTGTAATTCATATAGAAAAGTGAAATCCTATGATTTTCCCCTCCTTCCCCCACACAAATGTGTCCTGATTTTCTGCAGGATACATTGCTGGTTTTATACATTTCATCATCTATACTGTGTTTTCATCTGAAATAATGTGTTTTGTTCATTGTTCTCTTATTTTGTATTATAATTCAGCATGGTTTTACATATTTATCACAAAGGTATATAACAAATATCAGAATGACCAAATCCTCCAAAGAAAAGGAGGTGAGGGAATAGCTTGCAGCAGATTTCTTAAATTGCCTTTTTGATTTTCATGGGAATCTCTAAAGTCCTGTAAGACTGTGGGTTGGACAAGATGATCTCCTGAGGACCGTTCCAACACTAATCTTCTATGATTCTGCAACTGGTACCCGCTCAGTATAATGGTTAAACATTCACAGCCATCATTAAATGCGATCATATCTACCATTAAAGAAAAACAGAGCCTACCATTAAGTCTTTTTTTTTCCTCCCTATTGTCCAATATTGCACATGGATTTTTTTCTGCACTGTGCAAGATGTAGAGGAAGTTGTGATCCTATTTTAAATAGAATGAGAAAGACAAGAGGACCGGGGCAGCGGGGGAGCAAGGTTGTACCAGATCTCGGGCCCAGAGGGGCCAATTCCCCACCTCCACTCTTCCTCCGAGAGAGTGAGAGAGAGAAGCGCACGCCTGTACAGCAGCACTACTTACCTGTTGCTGTGCTGGGGATGAGGAGTCACTAACTTGCAGGCAGAGAGGAATTTAAAGTTCCCCCTCTGCCGCTACCTGATGTGCGTGACTCAGCTACACGTTCCAGTGTGGGGCAGCAAGTGAATTCAAGCAGGCAGGCAGACTCACTGCGCCTGCATTAAATCCTGCGTGGCAAAAATTAGTGGGGCTGGGCCTGAGGCTCCGGTGGACTAACACCACCTGGGCCCCACGGCAGCTATGCCCCTGCCTTTAACAGTGAACTGTTTTATATTAACTACTTTTTGTTAGTTGTATCTTGGTGCTTTCCACCAAAGCTGTCTGTTTACACCTTAAAACAAACAAGGAGTCCTGTCACGTTCCAAAGGGGGCAGCCATTTTAGTCTAGTTCAGTAAAACAAACAAGGAGTCCCATGGCACTTAAAGACTAACAAATTTATTTATCTCATGAGCTTTCATGGGAGAAAATCCCAGTGCATCAGATGCTTCAAAGATGGGGAAACTTACAGAATGGGGTGAAAGTAAATTCAGGGGAACAGGTTGTACAGTAACAGCAAATCAGAGCAGTCATTAAGATTCAAACACGGGCAAAAAGCACATAGAGAAAGGTGAAGTCAAATCACTTGTCATGGAAAAAGAATCCATAGTCAAGATTTAATCCTGCTTTCACACAATTGAATCTACATATCAGTTGTAACTCCGCTGTTTCTCTTTGAAGTCTTGCTGTCCCGTTGACTTCCTCGAGCACAGCTGTTAATAAATCATTCACAGAGTGATTAAGTGCCACAGGACTCTTTGGTTGATTTAGTGAACTAGACTAACACAGCTGCCTCTTTGGAATTAGTTTACACTTTAGTGTCTCGGCTTGCAATAAAAAGCTTCATTTCTAAATCCAGCGGCCAGCTACTCAGTTAAAATAATAACATAAATTCCCTACCCAAAGAGTTCACAGTCTAATTAAAGCTTACATAACAAACAACAGGAAAGATGTGAGGGAGTGACATGGAGACTGAGGATGTGTGTTTTGTTTCTGAACATGTTAATTCGTAATGCTGTCAGTGTTTCCCAACCAGAGTCCCACGGCACACAGGTGTGCTGTCAGGTGTGAGTAGGTGTGCCACAGAATTTTTTGAAAAACTACTCAAAGAGCTCTGGATTGGCTCATTGGCTCATGAATATTCATGAGTTCATTTGGAAACTATATGGTGCTGTGCCTCAAGTTAATTAAAGGTAGCAAGGTGTGCCATGGCAGAGAAAATGTTGGGAACCACTGTGCTAGGTAGTGGGGTAGTTAGGGTTTGTTTTTTATAGAAGCAAAAAAGGAAAGGATACACAGTTAATGTGCAAATAATAGACTGCAAACCCTGGGTCACTTTTCTGGACGTGGGTGAGAAGGAAAATATTAAAGGGAGCACAGGGAACTACAGGATGACTTAGATATTTTCTAACCATCAGTCCATTGGGCAAATAGCTAGCCTCTGTAATAGCATACTAGTCCTGTGACCCTCATTCTCCATATCCCTCCCGCCTCTGTCCTGTTTCAAAGCATCTGATGAAGTGGGGTTTTCTCCCACAACAGCTCATGCAATAAACACATTTCTTAGTCTTTAAATGCCACAGAACTCCTTGCTTGTTTTTCATGTAAATTTTAATAAGGCTGTGAACTCTTTGGAGGTGGGGAAAACACTTTTGCATAGCTCCTAGAAAAGTGGGACTCTGATGCTTATTGATGCCTTTTGGCTCTAATGTAGAGAATGAAAGGGGGAGTGAGAGGCTAATAAATGTTTGTAATGGATTGAATTAGCATTTGTGGTTTTCTTGGTAAAAAGGCAAGTGGGGACCAGCAACATCCTTGGGATGGGACAAGAGGGGTGATTGCCTAGCCCTACGGTTCTTTGGGCCCCGCACTGTCCTGCCGTAAGCAGGGCAACACAGGGCTTGCACCACCGTCCCCCATGGCCATGCTATGCCCCACCTCTCCCTGCTGTTATCGGCGCAGAGGGCTGGGAATTGTGGCACCCAGCCCAGATACCAGGCTCTGCTCTCCAGCCCAGAGGCAGAGCGAGAGAGCACAGCCCAGCCCCCTAACCAGCCCGGTCCGTCCCCGGGGGCAGAGTGGCTGGCTCAGAGAAGGTGTAGGAGACCCCACCACCCCAGTGGGGTGGGGTTGGGCCCACAGGCTGATTTGCCCCATGGCCTGCACCCATCTAGGGATGGCCCTGGTTGCGGGGTAGGTGCACTAGAACAAAACAAACAAGGATCCCTGTGGCATTTAAAGACTTATGAAAGATAATGTGATAACATAAATAAATGTGCCACAGGACTCCTTGCTTGTTTTGCAGAATTAGGCTAACACGGCTACTCTTTTGGGACTTAGATCAGGAAAGTGGTTACAAAATGAAATGTGGGGTCTGCATGTGTTATAAATACTATTGTTACCTGTGATTTGTAGTCAGTATTACCAGTTTCCATTTAATCACAAGTTTTGTGGTGCAGTTATGTGATTTCATGAGAATTTCAATTTACTTTTTGTAATAGAAGTTTCTAGTCCTCACGGTTGTGGAGTAATGTTTTAAAACACAGCACCCATATGCTAATGAACTTTAAGACAAGTTTAAGGAACCCCGAATTTATTACTTTAAATATCTTGCAATTTTTAAACCAATCTCATGATTATGAAACCAAATGACCTGTAACTGTTTGTGACTGGCTATATCATGGATGCCATATGATCTGTATACTAATATGTCTTTCCCAGAGGCAGCGACACTCCTGGCTGGAGTAAGAAGGAAGGGAGATCAAGAGTTGTCTCCCTCCAGCCCAAAGTAAAGTGCTTTTCCTGGGTCCTTACATGCCAGGATCCCTGCTTGAGCCAGAGGGAGGGGAGCCCTGATCTCCCGTCTCCCTGGCTGCAGAAGGGAGACACTACCTAGGGACACAGGTGGAACGCACAGGCTACAGGACATGTGCAGTTTCCCTACTGCATTCAGGTGGATGAGAAACTTTATTTCTTCAACAAAGAAACTTCAAAAAACAGACTTCAGCGTGAAACTGCAGAGTTGGTGCTAATTTTTGCAAGTTTGACACAATCAGACTGGGTCTGAATAGGGACTTGAAATGGTTAGGACCTTTAAAAAAGTGATTGCTCTTTTCACACATTCTCTCCCTTTGATCAAATGGTGTGAATGGGCCCCATCTGCTCTCTGAGCTACCTCTGCTAGCACTTGCCCTTCTCCATCCTGGCGTGTGTATATATACCTCTCAACTGTAGTTTCCATTTCATGCATCTGACAAAGTGGGTTGGAGCCCACAAAACCTTATGCCTAAAGAAATCTCTCAGTCTACAAGGCTATGTCTACACTGCCAAATTAGTCCAGACTAAGCAAGTTTAGTCCGGACTAATTTGGCCCATGGCCACACTAGGCTTTGCCTAGTCTGAACTAAGAAATTTCTTTGTTCAGACTAGCCAAAGCTTAGTCCAGACTAGTGAAACCCCTTGCTTAGTTCAGACTGGCCGGCTTAGTTCGTACTGTAGTTTGAACTAAGCATATGCAAGACACAAAATAATGGCTAGTTTGAATTTAAAAAACCATTAATTCAAACTAGCCATGCATTCTAGTTTGAACTAAAAAGTTAGTTCGAACTAGGACGTGCGGCTGGTTCGAACTAAAAAGCCCTGGCTAGTTTGGATTAACCTCGGACTTATTTAGTTTGGACTAGCAAGTCCAAACTAAAAATAATAGATGTAGACATAGCCACAGGTGCCGCAGGACTCTCGCTGTTTTTGCTGTACGCAGATTAACATAGCAAACCCTCTGGGAAATTCTAGCAAGGAGAGTGGACGCCTCCTCTCTGAACAAATTTCATCTGGCTGCATTGGGGGAGGGAGGCCCTACTGGCAGAAATTGGTGGCCCTTCAGGGTAGTAGAAATGGTATCTATGGTCCTCAACCACTGATATATCCAATCCGAAAAGTTAACAAAACTTGATAATGTTAGGCACTGTGAACGTATCTTATAAACAGAGCAATACTCCAGGTAATTACTCTAAGTGGGAGACAGCAATTTGTAGGAAAAGAATTAAAAATTGTTGAATATAAATTAACCATCAAAATCTTCTATAACAAACCTAATCCACTGGTTTGGTGTGTTCGGGTGCTATGAAGAGGAGCTCATTCTTCAGTCTGCCAATCCAGCACCAGCCACAACCATGAAATTAACCTGAATAGATAGATCAATGAATCCATAAAATATTTCCATTAGAATCACTTTACTGCATGAGAGTCCTCAGAGACTATTGTGACTGGCGTATTAAAAAAGTTTGGACAGATTAATGTTACAGTTGTTGGGTTTTAAAAGTAAATTTTTGCCAGTCATACTTCAGAAAAAAATACTTAACCCTTGTTCTGAAGAAGTGTTTGAAGCATCTGAAGTTTGATTTCCATTCATTCTTGAAAAATATTCTTGTATGTAAATAGTGATCTTTGCAATTAGCTTTCTATCAAATGCAAACTGCTTGTTAATGTGAATATTTTACTTAGGGTGCGTTCACACAGCAGTCTTATTTCGAAACAACAGAGGTTTGTTCGAAATAAGAAATGCCATGTTCACACGACGCACCGTTGTTTCGAAACAACAGGTTCCATTGTTTCAAAACAACAGTGTTGTTTCAAAACAACTTAAACCCCACGTGGGGATGAAACAATGTTGTTTCGAAATGATTGTTTCGAAACATGCCGTCTGAACATGTTTTGAAACAACAGTGACTCGTTCAAAAATAACTGATGTCTGAACATGCTATTTCGCTTTGAGCTTTTTTCCTTAATTCGAATTAACAAACTGTTAATTCGAATTAACTTATTTCGAAATAAGACGTTATGTCGATACAAGTTGTATCGAAACAACTTGTATCGAAATAACCCCTTGTGTGTGAACATAGCCTTAGTGTCTATGTAATCTAAGAATTCATTGGAAAAAAGAGTATTTTTTTTTCTCTTTTACAGTTCACTTAGTACAGGTAACTCAGACTGAATTATGAATGGACACTGATTGTTCTATCCACATTCTGACTGCTGGTTTATCTTTTCTAAAGAAGTCACAGCCTTGCATCAATTCCAAGTGGAGCATGGCTGAGACCCTCAGTTAAACATGCATAATTTCTTCAACTATTATGTTCTAAATCAGTGGTTCTCAAACCTAATATGTTGGGACACATTACTGTGTCACCACACATTGGTAAGTGTGTCGCGGAAAGCTGGAGAGACGGCTGGATTTGGCCTGGGGCTGTTGTGGCCTGGTGTGTCCTGTAGGGCTGTGATATGCCACCAAGTGTGTCATGACCTGCAAAAGGTTGACAACCACTGTTCTAAATGCATGGAAATTGCCAAAACCATGGTAATTCATTAATAAGCTGATTTAAATTGTTGTACTTTCAGATGAATTTTTATCCAGAAAAATTGAGGGTGACAATTAATTAATTATAATCATTCCAATTAAGTTAAAATGTCATTAGCATAAAGGACAACACACCAAAAATATTAATGAACTTTTAGATCATGGAAGTAGGTGAGATATTTGAGATTAGGGATATGCCTACATTGAAGTTAGAAACTTGCAATTGGCTCGTAGCAACTGACTCAGACTTAGTGAGAATGCTTAATTGTGATGTAGAAAGATTGAAATTCCATGTTTGTTTCAATTTCCTCTGTTTGTTTTTATTCTGTTCTTTGGGAGAATTAGTTTATAAATTGCATACTATTTATTGATGTAACATTAAGTAAGTTAGATCTCTTTGCTTACTGTTATGGCTTTTCTCCCCCCCCCCCCGCCCCACTTCTTGGAGGCTTTTCATCTCTCATAGCCACGTTGTATGTAGATGATCAGTATCTGATTCAATGGGCAATGAAGTCAATTAGTCTTTCTATTGACTGTAATAAGTTTGGATTGTGCCCAGAGACTTGCAAATAATCATGAGTTCTGTACTTCAGAGAGAACAACATGGATTCCCCCTGTTACACCACTTTTGTGTCAGTGAAAATTAAGTGAGGCCATTTGTCTTTTCTTTTTTTTTTTTTTAAAGAAAGGATTAAACGTACTAGGAAAAACAGATCAGTCTGATTCATCAGCTGAGTGGAATAATGAAAATATTAAATGTAGTCACTGAAAATAATACCAGATAATTTTTGTGGTGCTCTGCAGGGGAGTCAGCTGGAGCTTGGCACACAGGACACGTTCCCCAAGTTCTGGCGCCAGTGCCCCGAGTACCCAGGGCAGCACTTGCCTCTCCCGGCCCACCGGATGCAGGATCCAGGGCTGGGCAGCCCGCAGCAGTGCCCGCTTCTCCCATCCCGGTCCCCAGCCAGGGATCCGGGGCCCAGCTGGTGGTGGCAGGTTCCAGACACTGGATTGGGCCCAGCTGCCGGCTCATGGCCAGGGGGCGGGTCCTGGGCCTGGGCCCGCGCCCCCAGTCTTTCCCTGGGGCACTGAGGTTCCCAGTGCTCTGCATGAAAAATCAACATTTTCCCAGTAATATCTGAGATGCTGCAGTATTTACTTACGCAATATAGAAATTTCTGAAGACTCCTAGCGTATTAGTTTACAATCTAGGAATTCTGAAGAGGTTTTACTTCTCTCTACACACATTTATCCCAAATATCACCATAGTATCTCATCTGCTCTCTTCCAGGCATTCCATGGAACCTTTCTTTTCTTTTGAAACACAGAGCTGAAAATCTGGCCAGTTGTGATTATTTAATATGCTTGGATACTTTGCATAGCTTTGTTAACATCAATATTAATGCCAACTAGAGTAATAAATTCTTAATTCTGGCATTTTGTAACTTTTGAGTGCTTGAATTTCAACCTTAATAGTATTTTTTTCAACATCATGTAAGTAGCAAAGATTCAGGAAGTACCTCATTTCCAAAGGGAAATAATGTGTAGTAAAGAGTATTACCCTTTAATTTGTGAAACTATTAAAATAGTCTATTAAGAACTGGGGCAACCAATAGATGGCACAATGAAATTGAGAAATGCATTAATTTCATGTTGCACTGCGCTAGGGTGTTTGTTTTGCTTATTCAGAAGTAAAATGCAACAGATCCAAATTATGAAAGCTGCCATTTTGTGAAGTTATTGTTTAAAAATATATCTCACCTCCTTTCCAGCTCTGTTCTTTGCATTTGATGATTTCCACGGCTGTTTGGGATGAAAAATAGCTTTTTGTGACAGAGTCCCTTTCTTTTGCATCTCATTGCAATTTATTTCTGATGTCAAAAGTACATGTTTCTGAGAACAGAATCCCCATTAGTAGAAGAGGACTCTGCTATGAGAAACTATTTGTCATATTAAACTGGTCGGGGACTCATCAGTCAACTAGAATACTAGCCCAGTCAGTCATTCTGCCATCCTCATTTAAAAAAAAAGAAAAAAAAAGTCCCCACTAAAGCTCCTACCTAGGATTTACTCTTGTTAGCTAGCGTATTAGATGAGAGATCATTATCAGTCTCTTGATTTAGTAGGTTCTTTACAAAGTGAAATTTTATCCTTGACTTTAACATACTATAATATGTTTTAAAGGTGGCACATCTCCCATTTGTTTTACTTTCTGCTAAGCTGGAGGGTTTTTGTTTTTGTTTTGTTTTTAACCTGAAAACCAGCTAAAAAGGATATTTTTTAAAAAGGATGTAACTGGCTTGTATTGATGTTTCACCAAATTTTACTGAACTGAATTGTTTCTCATCCCAATGAGAAGAAAAACAGGGTATTTGAAACATATGGGAAAACCTCTCGTATACTAAACCCATGTATATCTCATTGGCCATATCTACATCTAAAAATTTAGTTTGGACTTGCTAGTCCGAACTAAATAAGTCTGAGGTTAGTCCAAATAGACCAATCGCAGCTTTTTAGTTCAAAATGGCTGTATGTTCTAGGTTTGAACTAAAGTTTTAGATTGAACTGGAACGTGTGGCTAGTTCGACTTAATGGTTTAGTTCAATTTTTTTAAGTTTGAACTAGCTGTTATTTTGTGTATTGCACATGCTTAGTTCAAATTTAATTTGAACTAAGCTGGCTAATCTGGACTAACCAAGGGATTTTATTAGTTCGGACTAAGCTTTGGCTAGTCCTAGTCCTAGAAATTTCTTAGTTCAGACTAGCCAAAGCCTAATGTGACCAAAGGCCAAATTAGTCTGGACTGAGCTTCCTTAGTAGACATAGCCTTTGAAATTAATGAGAGAGGAAGACACACAAGTAAGATAAACAAAATGCATTTCCAAATTAAGTTCCTGATTTTTAAAAAGTTGCATACACAGTTAAATGTACTAAAATTGCATGCAGTTCATTTAGAACAAGATCTTGCAAAGAGGTTGACCTCTGTGCCCAGAAAGGTCTTTGCAACACTGGGGTTTAATTTGTAAGCAAAGTTATATATGTATAGGCAGATGTCAAAATGTGTGTTTACTCAACTGTCACATATACTGGTGTCCAATTTTCACATCCAGTCCTACACCTGGTTTTGTGAAAATGGAGCCTTAAGGCTGGGGTTATCAAAAGCGCTCAGTGTGGGATTAATTCTGTTCCTACTGAAGTCACTGGGGAGATATCCAGTGACTTCAGTGTGGACCCAGTTAGGTCAATGCCTAGCTCTAAATGCACAGTATTCTGACCCTAAAGACACAGTATTTTGAAGATCATTTATCAAGCACTGCATGTCATTAAGATGATGTGGCTTTTCTTCCTTTTAGCAACTTCCAGTCCCAGAGGTCAAGTTTTGAATGGCATTTTGCTTCAGAACAGAAATATTCATAATGTACATTTAGAGGCCTGGGGCTAGGCTCACAAAGGTGATGTAAATTCAGCATTGAACCATCTAAAGCATGGAGTGTCAAACATGCAGCACAACGCCCAGTGTGGCTGGTGAACCTCTTCCATCTGGCTCACGACTGCACTCCACAGAACCACGCTTTCTCCGTAACAAAGACCAAGAGAGTGTGGTCTTGCATACCCAGCACTCTGCAATGCCAGGCTCCTGATACAATGGACCTGGAAAGTTAGGTGCCAAAGAATGGGAGCATATGGGGAGCTGCCTGTGTTTGCAAACAGGAATTGCTGAAGAAAGGGATGGCACCTAAATCCTGCCCCTCAAAGTCTGGGATAGAGGGAGACACTTAACTTCACTTGGGATTCACTCTTGAACCTTTTCTTGGAGTTAGGTACCTAAGGAAAGACTTCTCCTCCCACTCCTTCTTATAACTTTTAGTCCAGTGATCAGAGCACAGGATCAGAGCATAGGGCCTGGTCCCAAAGCTCATTATTTATACAAAGTGGAACAGCTTCAGTGGGAGCTATTGAGAGCAACCCACCTCTGAATATTCCATAGTCCTCTGGTTTGGCCACACTCCAGAGAAGTGAAACCTGGTTCAAATCCCTGCTTTTTAGTAGCAGAGATGGGTACTGAACACGAGTCTCTCACCTCCTGAGTTCTCCAGCCACTCTGGTAAAGGCTATAAAGGGACATCTAGATGATTTCTGTGAGAAAGTGTTTATGAGTCTGACTCCAGGAGAAGGCTCATGGCTGTGAAGCCCAAGTGGAGATAAACAACTCCTTCTAACTCTGATTTAGGTAGCTAATTTCCTTTGAGGGGAGGGGTTTGTACCACACCCTCTCCTATCTATTTACTGATTGACTGGATCTCTGCTCAGCATGCTGGTTTTTGTGAGTTCCAGTCTTACGTTCCTAATTACCCACAGCATTTTCATTGGCAAGTTAAGGAACTATGGGTTGGATATGTGGACTGTAAGGTGGATAGAGAACTGGCTAGGTCAACAGTTTCAGCAAGTAGGACTCAATGGCTCCTTGTCTAGTGGCAACCAGTAACGAGTGGTGTGCCCCAGGGGCCAGTCCTGGGGCCAGTTCTGTTCAACATTTTCATTAAGGATCTGGATGATGGGATAGATTGCACACTCAATAAGTTTGTGGATGGCACCACGCTGGGGGGAATGGTAGACACGCTGGAGACCAGGGACAGGATTCAGGGAGACCTAGACAAATTGGAGCAGTGGGCCAATAGAAATCTCATGAGGTTAAACAAGGACAAGTGCAAAGTCCTGCACTTGGGATGGAAAAATCCCATGCACTGCTACAGGCTGGGGGGCTATCAGCTAACTAGCAACACTGTAGAAAAGGACCTGGGGATTATGCTGGATGGGAAGGTGGCTATGAGTCAACAATATGCTTTTGCTGCCAGAAAGGCCAATGGCATACTGGGCTGCATCAGAAGAAGTGTTGCCAGCAGATCAAGGGATGCGATTGCTCCCTTCTGTTCGGCACTGGTGAGGCCACATCTGGAATACTGTGTCCAGTTTTGAGCTCCCCACTACTAAAAGGTTGTGGACAAAGTAGAAAGAGTTCAGTGAAGGGCAACAAAAATGATCAAGGGGCTGGAGCACAAGACCTATGAAGAGAGACTGAAGGAACTAGGCTTATGTAGACAGCAGAAGAGAAGACTGGGGGGATTTGACAGCAACCTTCAGCTACTTGAAGGGATGCTCTAAGGAGGACAGAGCTCAGCTTTTCTCTTTAGTAACAGAGGACAAAACAAGGAGCAATGGTTTTAAGTTCCAGTTGGGGAGGTCGAGGTTGGATATTAGGAAAAACTTTCTTACTAGGATAGTGGTGAAGCATTGGAATGGGCTATCTAGGGAAGTGGTGGAATCTTCATCTTTGGAGCTATTTAAGTCTCGGTTAGACAAAACCCTGGCTGGGATAATTTAGTGAGAGTGGTCCTGCTTTTCTGGCAAGGGGTTGGACTAGATGACCTCATGAGGTCCCTTCCAACACTATGATTCTATGATAACTCCACATTTCTGCATGAAGACTAGTTACCTAACTTGATGCAGTGGGTTCTATTAGGTTCCGAAGGGGCAGGCATGTTAGTCTAGATCAGTAAAACAAACAAGGAGTCCTGTGTCACTTAAAGACTAAAGAATTTATGTTGTGAGTTTTTTGTGTGAGAACATCCCACTTTGTCAGATGCTTCAAAAATGGGGGAACTTACAAAATGAGAGGAAATAAATGCAGGGAAATTTAAGTCATGGGATCAGGTCACACTGTAACAGCAAATCAGAGCAGCTGTAAAGATTCAAATACTGGCACAGCATATAGAGGAAGATGATGTCAAATCTCCTGGTGTAATGAGAGAAAAATCCAAGTCCCTATTAAGTGCTGAAGCAATGCAATAAAATTTGCAAATAAATTTAATGCTGCAGCTTCTCTTTGAAGCCTTGATCTGTCTGAGCACCGCAGTTAGTAAATCGTCAATGGAGTGATCAGGGAGATTGAAGTGCTCACCCACTGGTTTTAGAGTTGTGATATAAGATTTCCAAAGGGGCAGCCATGTTAGTCCAGATCAGTAAAACAAACAAGGAGTCCTGTGGCACTTAAAGGCTAACACATATATTCATTTATGAAATATTTATGCAATTTATGCAAATTATTTACTAGTTATGCAATCTGTTAGTCTTTAAATGTCACAGGACTCCTTGTGTGGTTTCTGATATCAGATTTGTACTCATTTATTCTTTTGTGCAGAAATTTTCCTGTTCGTCCAATATATAACATGGGGCATTTCTGGAAGATGATGGCATAAATCACTTGGGTGGATGAGCAAGTGAATGACCCTTTGACGGAGTAGCTGGTTTTATTACATCTCATAATAGTGTCTTTTTTGCAGCCACATGGGAAAGTTGGCAGCATGTTTTGTTGCAGGGATATGTGCCTCCTTTAATAGTTCTGTTAGGTCTGTAGTTACTGGTAGGTGTCTGCTTAACGTTGGGGAGCTGTCTGTAAAAGTTGTACATTACAGCAGTGAGTTTAAATCCCCTTCACAGACCTAACCCAGGACCTACACCATTGACAAAGTGCTTCTCAATACTCATTTGCAAAAAAATTGTTCCATGGCAAACGCCAGACAGGAAATACATTCCCCCAAGACTTTTCAAAGGTCAGGCTCTGATAACTCTTTCAGGATACAGGCAGCTTCCTTGAATGGATAAAGCTAAATACTGCATGCTGCGGTGTTGATTCTAAAATTGCCTTCTGATCCTTCTGAAGACAAAACAATTATGTATGTTGCAGAGGTAATAACGGGGAGTCATCTCCTTTTGCTCTTGCAACAAGTATTATTTGATATATGACTGATATTTAATCTGAGAAAATAGCTATTTTAGTTCTTTGGGATGACTATATTATGCAAATTCTCAAAAAATCTACAGTATATGTTAGCCATTTACACTGATGAAAAGGGTCATTAACTTGTAAAAATGTTTTCTCTGAATTTTGCCTATAAACCACTGAACTCAGACTGGCACTCCATTAGCACAATTTTGCAAGTCTTCATTTTGAATCAGAACTGACATCCAGATATGCTGTGCCTACAGATTTTAGTGTGCAAGTAAATAACCTGATAATTGACAGTCATGTTTTAATGAGCCAATATCCACAAGTTATTACAACCCATTAAAATTAATTTTTGTCCTAAAAAGAGCTTTTTTTTTCTTATTTGCATTTCTCCTCCCTCCCCCCAACTCTTAGCTAGTAATAAATGTTGTTGTCTTCAACTAATATTTAGAACAAAAAGTGTCCAGCCACTGGAACAAGTTTTCATTTGTGTGACAGTTCCTTCTCTCTGTGCATTAAGATAACAGTATTAGCAAGAGAAACACCACTGGGATGGGGAATCCATAGCCTACACTGAAGCTTCATCTACATTACAGAAGTTGCCACTTGGCTGACAAACATGGGTGAAATGATGCTCCATGTTCTTTACTTACAAATACAGACAAAGGCAAACTATGTTTAGCACAGTTTCCCAAAAGACGGTCAACAGGGCTCTTCCTCTCAATACTTCTACAGGTGCTTGCTCCTTGAAATGGGAAAAGTCTTGGTTTCACCAGGCACCAGATAACTTGACAAGGACCCCAGCCTCTTTCAGGATGGCATAGCCACAGCAGCAGTTTGATCATCCTAACATGTGCCTGGTTATTTTGTTTCTTTGTCCTTTGCCTGTGAGATCACTGTAACAAGGACCACATCTCTATCTCTGTCTGAAAATAACCTGGGAGTCCTATGTTACTTTTAAAGGCTAACAGATTTATTTATTGCATGAGCTTTCATGGGATTTTGAAGAAGGGGAACTTACTGTCCCTACTGGGCATTACCTCTGACAAAAAATGAACGTTTCCTGGGAACCCTATAATGGAAAATTCATTCTGGGAATTCCAGGACTTATAAAATGAAGTTTCCCGTTCTAGACCAGTGGTTCCCAACTGGTGTGCTGCGAGAATCTGGGAGAGCTGGAGT
Source organism: Podocnemis expansa (assembly GCA_007922195.1). NCBI lineage: Eukaryota > Metazoa > Chordata > Testudines > Podocnemididae > Podocnemis > Podocnemis expansa. The sequence goes on from ML682065.1 coordinate 8,287,915, forward strand.
TAGAGTTCCCTCTCTGCTCAGCCCAGCCACGTGGGTTGTACAGGGCTGGCAAAAAGCAGTGGTGGCTTTTGGGGTAGGCAAAGCAGGCAGCCGCCGAGGGTCCCAAAGAATAAGCGGTCCATCCTCAATTTGGTAGACAGAAATGAAAATATAGAAAAATATAGAAATTGTTCCCATCTAGCAGAGCTAGTAGGGCTGGCAGCGTAAGCACTTTTCACTCTTGGCTCATCAAGGCAAACTATCATTAGGATCTGTGCTTCGTCTGAATTGCAGATTTCACCATTATCTGCCCATCACCTTCACATTGACATGCTAAAAAAGCAGGAGCAAGCAACAGACAGCACAATAGTAGGAACTTTTCCCTTGGGCTCAGCTTTTAATTCCTCAGTGTGGCCATTTATTCTGCCATTTTTTAATGTTGTGAAATATTGCCTTTTCCGTTTCTTTTTTACGTGTTCTTTTGCCTTTTCCGTTGACTTTGTGGCAGTTTTTAGTTTGGCTTTGGTTAGATCAGTTTACCAGGTAGGTCCATATAGGCTGCTACATATAAATACAATGCTGCCCTCTTAGACAATCATTACAGCTGTGTGTGATGTCTGTGCTGTATATCTTTTTTTTTTTTTTTGGTAAGTAATTTTTTAGCTGCTTCTGTACTTACTATTTAATATTTTTGAGGGGGCAAGTGTCTTATAAACTTGAGTACTTCAGAGAATTTCAATGAAATTTGGTGTTTTTCATGTATAGCTACACACTAGGAAGCTTTTTTTACTTATTTTTATTTATTATAATTATTTGTATTAAATGGCTCCAGTGCACATAAACCCAAGCCTATATGAAACATTTGTAAGACTTGACTGCCAAATTTTAAATGTGGTATTTGTTATTTTTGAGCCATCATTAATTTTACCACTTTTTATTTATTAATTAATGCTCATACTTTTTACAAATTTTTAAAATGTTCATTTTGATTTTGTAGTTCAGCATTAGCTCATTTATGTTAAGTGAAAGATGATCAACTTACAAGCTTCATGACGGGAAGATCTTTAAAACTATCATATCCAAGAATAATTTACAAGTTCCAGAGTGATAGTCATGTTAGTTCAGTTCAGCAAAACAGAAAAGGAGTCCTAGATGGTCATGTGGGGTGGTTAGGGATGCAGGGGGGGGGGACGGGGGCCACAGGGAAGGTAGCAGTGGGGGCCGGCAATAGTGAGCCCTTTAGGGGGCCCCCACAAAGTATTTTGTGGCAGGGAAGCAGCTCCCAGCCTGTCCGCCAGCCTGCACACCGCCAAGGTACGGGTTTGGCGGGGGCGCGGCGGGGGGGGGGGGGGGGCCGGGGGTATGTGTGTAGCAGAGCTGGGTGGGAGTGGATGTGTAGCAGAGGGTGTGGAGCTGAGGTTGTGGGGCGGCTGTTTGGTTGGGGGTGTGGGGGGTGTAGCTGGGGGCTGGAGGGATAGTTCTGGCCCATGCAGTGATGGGAGGGTCCATCACAGGCAGCAGGGGGCTGGCGGGGGGGGGGGGGAACGGGACCCACTGGGGTGGGAGGGAGCAGCAGTGGTGTGAGGATTTCCCTGGGTGGCAGGGAGCCACTGTGGAGAAAGGGGGAAATGGCTGCTGCGTCGTGCTCCCCTGTCCTATCTTCCCACTCCCGAGGTTCCCCCTGTCCTCGCCAAAGCCACTCCTGTTCTCCCTTCCCCTCTCCTCTCTTTGCACCTTTGTGCTGTTCCCCACATGGCTGCCCTTGTCCTTTTTGGTCACCCCTGCCCAGGAATGGTGCTACCATTTCTGGCACCCCCCTGTAAGCGGAGCAGGTGCCAGCACCCCCCTGGAATGCTTACCAGGCTTACTGGGTTGCACCAGCCCTGCCCCTGCCCTGCTCTGCTCTGCTCCCCACACTCACTTCTGCCACTGCAAATAACTCCTGACCTCCTCTGTCTTGCCATCCCTGCTCTGCTACCCCTACTACCCCACATAGCAGCATTTCCAAACCACTGTGCTATGTTTCATAAATATTCATGTTATTTTTAGCTAATTTGAATATTCATGAGTTTTTAATGGTGGTGTGCCTCAAAAAATTTGAAGGTATCAAGGTGTGCCACAGCAGAGGAAAGGTTGGGAACCACTGTTCTAGACATGCTCCATGAGGCCGCATCTCAGCTATAAATCTGATTACCCTGCTCATGACATACTGGTGCTACCTGTCATAGAGGAAGTGTGAGTGTAAATATCAGCGTAGGTATGGTAGCATGTGTTGTGACTGCGGAGGCACATGTTAGTCAGACTGTGTACGCACCCAGTTGCTTCTGAGGTACTACTGCAGGTGAGTTTGTATTTGGAATGGCTAAGCTGTTCCTCAGCTGTTGCTACCTGTTTCCCTGGCTACAGTGTTATCTCTACACCCACTAACATGATGAGAAATAGCATGAGTACGCAAGCTAGGTGAACTTACCACCAGCTTATAATGAAGATGTTATCTAGGAGAGAGAAAAAAAAGTTGACCACTACAATAGTAGGGAGTTAATGTAACGTCCTGGCGCTACCTCCATAAGAAATGCTTTCTGCCTATTTTGGGCTTTAGAATAGTTGCTTTGTACAATGCATTCCTTTTAATTTATGGTAACTTTTGTGTAATAATGTATTTAGTAGTTTTGCAGTGAAAGCACCTTGGTGTGTGATAAAGTACAGGCTCCTGCTACAGGGTTTTGTTTTATTTTCTGAAGTTATCTGACCCATTTGATTATCTGATGTGAAACTGACTCACCTTTAATACTGATTCATGTATTAAAGAAACATCCATAATCAGGCCATCAATGGCCATGTCTACACTACAAGAGCTAACTCAACTTTATTAAGTTGACTTGATAAAGTCTACTTAAAGTCGACTTTCAGTAGAACTTATTAATTTGACTTAGTAAGGCCACATTGCATTAAGTCGACTTTATAAAGTTGACTTAAGCCAGGGGACCAATTTAAAGTCGACTTAATAAAGTCAACTTTAAATGGGTCCCCTGGGTTAAGTCACATTCATAAAATTTACTTAAGTGGCCCAGCTGCACTAAGTTGACTTTATTAATTCGTATTTAAATTGGTCCCCTGGCTTAAGTTGACTTAGTAAAGTTGATTTAGCCCTTAACATTGATTTTAAGGGCAGAAGTTATTAAGTCAACTTAAGAAAGTCCTTAAGTTGAGTTAATGAACTCAAAACATGGCAAGGACTGTGCTTAAGTCAACTTAAGCCTCCTTAAGTCAACTTAATAGTGTACACATACCTATTGAGTTTGCATTTGGTCCAGGAGCTCATTGGTGCTAATCCCATCTCAGTCACTAGTTTGTGGTGTGATGTCAAGTAGCTTATTGAACTCTTGTAATTGTTGAGGGAAACACCTTTTCAAATGCAACACTAGAGTCCTCTACTAATGGAAAATATTATAATCATGGACATGGAAAAAAATAATAAGCCAATGAAACTGGACCATTCTATTATGCTACTTCTAGAATTGTTATTGACATCCTAATGAATAATTCACCTCCTTATGTGTCAGAATTACAGTATGCTGAATACATTTTTCAAATGCAATAGCGACTAGATATTTAACAGATAGGTAGATATTTAAAGATAGGCTTCTACGCAATAATTTCCAAGGAATGAATAAGACTACCTTAATGATAACCACCTTCATAAAACTACAAAGAACAGCGGGAAATGCTGTGTATAAAAAGCAAATGAGAGACTATAATTATAATAAAGAAACATCCTTGGCTAAAAAAGATTGATGGTGATTGGTTAAAAGGGGGAAGGAAAATTGGTTGAGATATTTGTCACTGCAGGAGAGGTATGTTTGCCTGATGGTATAAAATATGATGGTAGAAGTCCTAACAGACAGGTGGTATCAGAGCAGAAGCATCTAGTGGCAGAGGCTCAGAAAGGCACTTATTTGTGGGCCATTCAGAGGCCCAGCAGTGCATTTGTTGAACATTTAGAATGCCCATTGAATTCTGTAGAAGTTTTGGATATTAATTAAATACATCATTGCATTCTAATACCATACGTTTCATGACCTCATCCTACTTGTATTGAAAACAATGATAAATTCCCACCGACTACAGTGGGAGCAGAAACAGGGCTGTTGTTTGTTGCATACCTGCGGGAAAAATCCTTGTTAATTTTTTAATAGTTAGATTTGCAGCCTCAAAGAGTAGGAGAGGCTCCATTTAATTTCCTTTTTTGTTTGTTTGGACAAACTAACAAAAAAGAGGACAAAAATTGCAATCTAAAAGGAAATACAAGGGTTTAATGAGTGTATAGATTAAAAGCATGTGTTAATTCACTATTAGTTTATAATGGTGTTTGCTAAAGTGTTTTCTGGAATAGCGTTTTAATAAAGATTGTTGATGAAAATCTTACATAGTCAGTTACTTCCTTCAGTTATTTGCTGCAAATGTCTCAAATGGACCTTTTGCTGGTTTCTGCTAGCTTTGCACTAATGCCCTGTAATTGTGTTTCACTTTCTCTAATTAAACTGACAAGTAACTTGAATTGATATCACTTAGGACATTGATCTGAGGAGACGACAGGAATAAATTGCAGCTTTTCTACACCGTACACAGTGTCTAAGGTTTATTACTATATTTCGGTGCTGTTGGATACGAAAAAGGACAATTAAATAAAGGGAGTCAATCTTTCCCTTTTGTCTTCTTTTGAATCTCTTCTTCTTGGGCTTAATTAGATCCAGCTCATTTTTTCTTTCAAACTTTGGCTGCTTCTATTTCTCTGAATGGCAATGTCTTAGAAATATTCAGGCACCAAGTTGAAGGCAATATTCAATAGTAATCCGTTATTTACACTAATGAGGATCAAGTCATTTTCTTTCCCAGGCTTTCTTCCATCTCCACTAATTTAAAATGATAGCTAAACTTACAGTATGTGTCCAATTAATTCTTACGCACATTGTTTGCTTGCAGGTGGGTTTTCCATTGGAGGTATGCCAGACTGGGAAAGGCTTGCTGCCAAACACACAAGTCATTGCCCTCAGAAAGTTTGACACATGCACTAACCTGATATTATGTAGGCAGTGCAGTAAAATGCCATGAGAAAGTTAACGATGGAAAGCAACAGTGATTTCACTGGTGGTAAAAGCACATCAGCTCAAATCACTTGAAGATATGGTTTCAGTGTACACTGCAATTAAGAAAGGCCAGCAGGATGGGTTGGTAAAGATAGAGAGCAGGAAGGGGAGGAGGGAGATGACAGAGTAGGGGGAGAAAATAAATAGAAAATCACATTTGGAAAGCCTTTAATTCCCTGTTGTAAAACAGGTTCAAATTTCCAGTATTGCATTCCTGTGTCCTTTATATTAGATTTTTGCTTAGGGAACTGCTTCCTTCATAGACGCCAACTTAGTTGATAGAGTATGAACATCCAGAAAGGAGACAAAATTATGTAGGATAACCCAAGGGATATAATGTGAGGAAATTGAGAAAAGGGAAATTTAGATGTGGTATCAGAACACATGCCCTTATGGTAATATCTGGGAAGGACTCATTCAAGTGAAGTAGATGAAATTCCCCTGCTCCGAACATTTGAAAGTAGATTGAGCAAATAATTACGAGTTATAGTATCCAGAATAATCCTGTAGTTAATTCTTGGAGATAGACTGGATATTTTCTGACACTGATTTCTAAGATTGTGCAATACCCATGCTGTAAGTAATGACCAAAAATAAATAGACCTGGTACAATGTAAAACAACAATGATGTAGTTGATGCTCTCCCATGTTCAATAAGAAAAACAAATAAATATGCAATCAGAAGCTAGTCTCATTGTTGGATATGGCTAGTGTTTTCCTAACAGTTTGGCCACACTTCTTTTCTCTTGTAGATGATATGTGCTTGTTTAAATCACTCTCCCCATAGAAAATAATATGGCCAAATATTGTAGCCAAATATAACACATTTTTTCCCCCAAATGAAGTTGACATCAGATGAAGAAATTCTAGGTCATTATTCTGCTTGATCGTAATAAAGCTAAAGGAACTGAGGCCTGATTAGGCCTTCAGAGGGAATTTCTAAATTAAGGCTCTGTCTACAGTGATAGTGGCACATTTGCTGTCATCAGATTAATTTATCCGGATTGATTGAGTGGTCAGTAAATACACGCTCAATCAATCCAAAAGTCGATCTAATAAAATCACCTCTTGGGGTGGTATAGCACTATGGTGATGGGAGCACATTTCCTACTGGCACAGTACAGTAAAGGTGGCATGGGGAAGGGAAGTTATGAAGTCAATAAGTTTTATGCAAGGAACTTTGTGTAACTCTTGTCCACTGCTGCTGAATTTTGTCAGCAGTGTAGACCAGGCTTATGCCTACGTGCTACAGGATGTAATAGGTAACATGAATCCTGTGAGACAGCATTTAGTGTCTAATTAGCATGGTGTTAAGGGGCTATGCTGTCTGTGGGATATGCTGTTCTTCAGATAAGATGTAAAACTGAGATTCTGGCCACTCATGGTCACTTAGGCTTTGTCTACACTACAAGCAAGGGGTATGTTGCCCTGCTTTTTTATATGGCTAGAGCTTTGCAGATCCATTGGTTTCCTCTGTAGATTCACGGGTATCCATGGATGAGAGTGCAGATAACCACAGACCTATTGCTGTGAATTGACCCATGGATGTGGATTCTATTTTTGTCTGCCCGGGGTGCGATTCATCACTGCAGCTGCTGGAGAAAATGGTGGAACTTATGTCTGACAAAGTGGAATTTTCTCCCATGAAAGCTCATGCAATAAATGAATTTGTTAGTCTCTAAAAGTGCCACAGGATTTCTGCAGCAGCACACAGCGGAGCAAGGAAGCACTCCCGCCAATCCTAGCTCAGCTCTGGTTGTGGGCTGCCAGCCAACCAGAATATCAGTCACAGCAGGCTGGGGCTTGGAGAATCACCACTCACTGTCAGTCATTCAGCGTGCTGGCCTTTGATTGGCTCATTCCCCATGATTTTCCTGCCTACTTCTTCCTTTTCTTGTTTGCAGTTCATATGCCATGCTGTCAGTCAGAGATTTCATTGGTGGCCAAGGTAGTCTGATTGACACCACAGAGTACGAACTGCAAAAAAGAAAAGCAAAAGTCGAAAGGACCCATTTAGGGAATGAATCAATCAAGGTTTAAAATGCTGAGTGTGAGCCCAAGCTTGGTTGCGGATGTGGTTACAAACATAGATAAAACCTGGCATGTGGATCACGGCCGGATAGATACTGAGTGGATGCAGATCAAATATAAATCCAAAGATTGTACCTGAGCAGGGCTCTATATATGGCTTAGCTTCACTGAGAACATATCTACCTGTTCCAGATGGGTTTGCACTTGGCATGGATACATCACACATCCATTCTCATTACTCCCACAGCTGCATTGGTATTTATATCCACGGTAACTGGGGTCATAGCAGAAAAGTAACCTAAAGATCCCACACTATTGTTCTTAATAGTAGGGATGTTAATCTGACTTTTAGCCAAAATGTAATTTAGGAAATCCATTGCACTTCCTTACATTTCTCTTAGATTTTTTCATGTATAGAGTATTGTTCACTGCTTGCTTGAACAGTAGCATGAAGTTGCTATGCTCTATGAGAATAGCTGATGTGTTTCACCCCTGCTGTTTTCTTACCTATTCAGTGGACTGCTGTAAAATTTTATTTGGTAGCTTTTTAAAATACTTTGAGATTCTTGGCCTGAAAACACCTGACAAGTTCAAATATTATTATTATTTTTATTTTATTTTTATTGAGGTTATCAACTGTATATTTGCTAGCAGGTTCATGATTTCATTCTAGCCTTTTTTTTTTTTTTTTTAATTTCATAGTCCTATCATGCAGGTGGGAACATGAACTGCATCTTCCCACTCCATTGAATCAATTGAGACAGAGGCAGAACACAGGAAATATAAAACTGAATCACCATTCATACCTGGGATGCGGTTGCTCCTTAAATTAGGAGTTAGTGATGGAAATGATATAAATGAATGGCACTAAAGAAATTAGAATTATTTAGTTTCTTAGAGTAAGTGATTCTGGCCCTTTGAATGAAAGTATCTGTGCATCCTCATCTACTTTAAATTGTTGTAGATTCAGTGTTGTCACCAGAGTTATGGCAATTTACAACAGTTGAGCTTCTGTCTGCAGAAATACAATTTTAATAAGCACTAAACTGTAACAGAACAATTTTTGTATTTTAGTGAGTTCTGAACTGAACAGTGTGTTTGATCCCATAGTAACGCTGCTGTTTTTAGCAGTGTAGCTGTCAATAGCCAAGCCAAATGGAAAGGCATTCTTTAAACTTCTTTCAAGACCTTATCAGTGCACACCTTTAAATCGTAATGTCAATGTATGTAACAATACTAAGCTTGCCTTGAAAAAAATAAATCTCAAAGTAAGAATAATTTGTCCAGAATACGAAGTTCCAGTTTCAGCAAATATATTTTATATCCATGTAGCATTCTAAAACCGGTGGGTGTGCATTTCAATCTTCCTGATCCCTCTATTGATGATTTACTAATTCCAGTGCTCAGACAGATTAATAGTAGATCAAGACTTCAAAGAGAAGCTGCAGACATCAAATTTATTTTCAAATTTGATTGCATTGCTTCAGGGCTTAATAGGGACTTTGGATTTTTCTCTAATTACAACAGGTGATATGACATCATCTTCCTCTCTGTGCTGTTCCCCAGCATTTTAATCTTTACAGCTGCTTTGATTTGCTATCCAAGACAGGACTCAAACCCATGATCCACAGATTCAGAGTTCTGGTGGTTCACTTGCTAAAGCAACAAACTCTGAATCTGTGGATCATGGGTTTGAGTCCTGTCTTGGATTTTGATTTGCTGTTATAGTGTGACCTGGTCCCATGATTTACACTCCCATTCTATAAGTTCCCCCATCTTCAAAGTGTCTGACAAATGGGGATTTTCTTCCATGAAAGCTCATGCAATACATAAATGTGTTAGTCTTTAAGCACCACAGGGCTCCTTGTTCATTTTTATTAAGATGTTGAACAAACAGTTTTAGAATACTGATGTCATTCATCAGTGAAACGGAGATGCTAGGACTGGTACATTTTAAATAACAATACATGCCTTAATAAGAGTGTAATTTTAAAGTTGTGAGTGAACAATAAAAATGGAGACATCTGTGTGGGTGAGGATGTTGAAAAAATGTATATTAAGGCCTGGTAGCTGTTGGCTAAGTAGATAATCTTGCTACCTCTCTCTTGTGGGATAAATTACTGGAGAAATGACAGTGGGTCTGTCTTGGACATGCAACATGTAAAACATTACTACACTTAAGCATCCGAGCTCTCGGTTATTGAAGCAGAGAAGACAGAAGACATCTGTGTTTGTGAAAATTATAGCATCTTCTAATGCCTTCTCACTCTGCCAGAGAATGTTTCCGTGTGTGTGTGTGTGTGTGTGTGTGTACATATACCTCACCAGCACCTCCAAGATTACAAAAGTCAATTCAGTGTTACTTGTGTTGCTTGTCCTTTTCAGAAGGGTGTTAGTTTTACTCTTATAACTACATTTATATGGCATTTCATTTCATTCAAATCTGGCAGCAGAGGTCCTCTGTAATGGACAGAACACCTCCTTGAAGGCCGATAACATGACACCCATAATATACAGCCTTGGGTTGACTTGCCTTCACCCTTCAGCCTAGTTCTCCGTGCCCCCCATACCTTGTCTCCCATGCAGCAAAAGAATGTTCCATAAATGAATTCAGGCTGGCCAAAGCATTCTTGATTACTAAGCAGGTGACAGGTATAGGTACCTTCAATAGTTATGGAAATATTTTTAGAGAGAGAGCTTTGACTTTAGTCCAGAATCCATGAACAGTTCATGAGAAAATTGTCTTAAGAATAAAAAACATTACACGTTAGAATACCTCATTGGTGTGGAGGCTGCAAATCCTTCCACACTGACTCCTAATGCAGTGGGTGGAATGTTTATGAGATACCGTGGTTATTTCCTCTAAGTGAATTAAGTCACTGTATTAGCTTAAATGCTACTGTGTGGTAATTGTTGACTTTTTAATGATGCCATTGTTTACTTTATGGAGGCGAGTGATCCCCCCCTTTATGATTCAGGAAGTACTTTTGACTGTTGAGATTTGATAGGGGAAAATAAAAATAACTGGATGAACGCATGCATGACAGCTCAGGGAGGCTGAATACTCTGTTTTATTTTTCCTTTTAAGTGTAAAAGTGTAGTTTTTTAAATCTTACAAGCCATCTGAGAAGGCAGGGTTGACTTTTAGCTGGGTTTCTCCTAAAAGTTGAGAGTGTAGCTATGTGCAGTGAAGCTGTGGGAGTAATTAAGTCTTCACTTCCAAGCTACTGGTCTCCACCGAAAAGAAATAGACACTTGCCAGAAGCCACTGAAAATGACCCATCCCAAATGGCTGAAAAGAAATCAGATGGGGAATGGCTCCCAGGAGACTTGAATGAGAGTAAAATTAACTGAGATGATGAAGTGAAATGTCTTGACAGAAAAATACTATGTAAATAGTAACACTTGAGTTGTGATGTTGGAATCACAGACCTGGTTGCAGCTGATGGGTGTGGCCTTGTTTCCTCCTTTTCCCATATCTTGGTCATGCATTATCCCCCCCTAATTCAAGAGGCTTTTTGTGCCTCTCATTCTGTCTCCCTCTCTTGGTGGAGACCATGTTTATTCCCCAGTCCCACTTCCCACAAATACCATATACTATGTAGCTCTTTCCTTATTCTCCCACTTCCCAAAGTACTTTTCTTCCCCTTGGATTGTAAAGTAGGAACAGAGAAATGCCATAATACTGAGTGTAGGACCTCACTTCATCAGCAAAAAATAAATGCAGTTTACAAAGTAACAATTCCCTTCCAAAAACCCAGATAAATGATCTACCCCGGAACAATTTTGATTTAAGAGTATTTAAAGTCTACGATAATATATAGGTTATTAAAGTTTTATTTTTCAGTACACAACAGATGGCATTTGACAGAACACCTGGAAGCTGCGTAACATCATGTGCTATACCATTTTTCCCCAACAATGCTGTTTAATGTGTTTTCTTGCTCTTCTGTTTGAAATTGTGTACTGAGGGGAAAAAAAATTAACCAGGTACAAATGTAAACAGAAGTGACAGAGGAATTGTTCAGATGGAAGTTACATTACTTCGAAAGTATATGTAGTCAATCAAAATAATGTTTGGAAATTAAGATGGTGTGTACTTAGGCCAAATGTTGTCAAAAACATGCTGATCTAGAATAGTTGTGTAAGATACCAGAACGGTCTTCCAAGGAATGTTGTTTGAAACACTCACAACTGACTTATAGGGCTAGACCTTCAGCTGTAACAGAGGTCTGCTTGCATAAGTCTTGGTTGTTGGACAGTGGCAGAGAGGAAAATGTGAATTCATCCCATCTACCCTGGTATTTTGGTAATGGTTCAGTCCACAGCCTAATTTAAACAACCCTCAGGATTGCTGCTGTAAATTACAGTGGCTCTTACGAAGACTGCAGATATAGCACAACACATTCTGGTCACACTCCCATCATCCTTGGCTTGGCTCCTGGACTGAGAAGAAGGAACTTTTGTAGAATGCCCCACTGCCTGGTCAGGGCAGCTTTATGTCCCTTTTTAGTGTGTCCTGAATGGGAATGCTCACTGGCATAATGGTAGACTCAAGATACATTGCCCTGCACACAGTTAGGACAGAAATGTTAGTCAGTTGCTACACAGTGGTGTGACTACTTCAAAATTCTTCCTGATGTGGCTTTAAATTCTGTTGATTGACTTACTAATTATTTTCATTTTGCTAATGTGCAGGATAACGTATATCATTTATCAAAGGCTTTTCTACATAACAATGAGGTATTATTGACTACTAGTGTTACCGAGGCTCTTCAGGGCAGAGTTAAAATATATCTAAGAGAGTTCTTGCCATTTTTTCTGAGAATACTCTAAGTTTAAACTGGGAACTTGGCTGAATTCTGATATATTATATAGACTACCACACTTAACAATTCATCTTCCTGTTTCCACAGTTCAAATATATTGGATCATGGATCATATCAGGCCAAGTACCTCTCTTTTTATAATTTTAAATTTCACCTTGAGAAACTATAAACTACACAAAACCATGGTACCTGCTATTTTTAGCAATACACTAGGGATCTGGGGTATGGAGAATGATACTCCTGTAAAAAAAAAATTACCAGTGGGCTACACAAACATATTCTGTTGTAAAATAATTAAGGTTTACTGACTCTGTTCTCTTGTGTGGATGTGTATAATTCACTTCAATTCATTTATTACTGATTTTATTTTTTGGAACTCAAGAGTAAAATAATATTTTATTTGAAATCCTGTTGTCATTTGGTATTGTATTGTTTGAATTTCTCAGGTTGAGAAAGGAAGAGATGGAGACGCTATACAGATTTCTGAATGATTATGCATGCATTGTCCTTTTATCAAAATTAAAAGTACAGTAATAGAAGTCAAAGCTTGATTCAGCTAAATGGTTACGCAGAGGATGAGAAGATGGCCATTTAGAGTTGAAAACATAGTCATGTGTCTGAGAGAAATCATTACTGAAAGAGTGCATAATAACAAAAAAAAAAAAAAGAAAGAAAAAAAGAAAAACAAGGAGTCCTGTGGCACTTAAAGACTAACAAAACTATCACAGGACTCCTCCTTTGTTTTACTTAACTAGACTAACATGGCTGCCCCTTTGGAACTTGGCTACATTTAAAAAGTGTTTTCAAAATGAATTTTCATTAGATCCCACAAACGTGCTGTTAATCTCTTTTGGAACTACAAAACCTTGGTTAATTTTATGCAGGAAATAAGTGTAAATATGATATTTGAAAATACATGCAGGAAAGAAAATGTAAGAAAGGATAGAAGAGATATTTGCTATTCTTGATTAAAAGAAAGCTATCAAAAGGATCTCAATTTGATAAGAGATTAAAAAAATCTTTAGAGAAGCAACCTTCTCTGAAAAGAAAGGTAAAACTGCTCACAGCGAAAGCTTTTTTTCTACCTCCCAACCTTATAAAGGTTTGTTGGCTCCTCCCCACCCCGCCACCGCCAACTGCAAGCTGCAGAAAAATCCCTTTCCCCTTTCTCTCTCTACCCTTTTTAATCTTCATGGAGGATCTTTGCTTTGAGACTTCCTGCACAAGAGAGCATTTTAAGTAGAAGTTTCCTTTGCACTGTATCAAATGGCTGCCGGTCCAATTCTTGCTACAGTCATATGAAACATTTTCCTTCTGTCCTCAAGCTGTTTTGCTTCTTATTATCATGTTTAACATACCCACTGCCTGGCAGGACAGAGATTAGACACTCTTAATATTTGTTGTATAGTGAGAGGTCTTGCTGGATTTTGGCAGCAAGTGCTATAGCAAGTGAATATAATGCATCAGTGCAAAAGTTGTGAACTGACAACTGGGTCACATTAATCTCTCTCTTTTTTTTTTTTTTATCCTTTTATGAGTTGTTTAAAAAATCTGCTATACTCAGCAGTGTTCCCTTAATAGTGTGCTTGATAACTTGCATTGAAAAGAAACCTTGATTTCTGCTGTGATGGATATGAGCACTATAGAGATAAATTTATTGTAGGTATAGCTAGATATTCAGATGGTTTTTGAAAGTACTGAATGCTTCTTTTGATATATTTGTGGAGTTTTAAAACTTACATGTTTGGACTGGGTTTTTCTGCATCTTTTTTCTGCTTTTTTTCTAACTCTAAAAACATATTTTTAATAGACGGGGAGAAAAGAAAAAGGCGACCCTCTGAACATTGCCATTGACAAGATGACCAAAAAAACAAGGGATCTGCGAAGACAGGTACTATATATTCTTCATAATGCATGTTAATTTTCAAGCATTCTGAGTTAATTTTCACTGGTATCTATGGTCAGACTGTCTTTTATAGTAGCAGAATCAGAAAAATGCATGACTTGTGATTTTATATTGTCTTGTAATTACCTTGTAATTAACAGGAGCTGCACAATTAACACCCACTGAATTAATACCAGAGAAACTGAGTTACTGATGTGTATGTCTACACTAAGAAGGCTAGTTTGAATTAACTTAATTTGAACTAATTAATTCCAACCAATAATGATTAGTTCAAATTAAGTTAATTTGAATTATCATGGCCCCACTAGAAACCCAATTTGAACTAGCATATCCATGGAAAGGACTTGCTAGCTTGAATTAGGACAGGGGCACCATGGGAGGTGTGGCAAGATTGTCTCCAAGAAGGGCCATGAGCCCACCCAATATATAGAAGGAGGAAGGCACCCTAAGAGGAAGAAGGTCAAAAAGCATTAATTCGAATTAATCGTTAGTTTGAATTAACACAGATACACTGGGTTAATTCAAACTAATAAATTCAAATTAATCTTTACTTAAAGTTAATTGAGGTTTCATAACTTCAAAGTAAGATTTCATTAATCTGAACTAAGAAATTCCTTAGTTCAAAATAATGGAAGCCAGTGTTGCCATGCATTAATTTAATTCAAATTAATCTTCAATAATTCAAATTAAATTGCAGGTGTAGACACATTACTAGATGAATCATACAGCACTCTTTATGTCTAGGTGGGGGAAAACACTATAAACATCAGTTGTCTCTGAAACCTTTGAAATACATGGAACTATTGGTGTGACTAAATTAAGCACATGTGTAAATGTTTGTCATAACGGTGCCAAAGCATCTAACATTTTAAAAGGGAACCCATCTAAAATTATTGCTAAATGGACAAGGCATGTAAATAGGGAGAAGAAAACAGTAGTGAAAAGTTACTTATTGCTTCTTCCTTTTGTTTTTTTTTTAAATCATTCAACTAAACACTATATTTTGTAATAGAATAATAGGATGTAAAACACTGAAACTGAGTTTGGGAACTCAGGGGATGGAGGAAGTTGGATTGTTTCCCCGTATATTAAATTCCCTTGGTGTTTTACCAAATTAACTTTAAATGTATATAGAAAGATCTTCCTGCTCTTTTGGGTGATAAGGTCCAAGCTCTGAACTGGTACATGGTTCGGTCATCATCAAAAAGACCAACTTGCCAATCTGAGCATTACTGTATACAAACAGAAAAACTGTGCAAATGTTTATGGTCAAATACGCATCTAAGTCTATCTTTAGGTAGCCTGGTTTGCAGAAGTGCTAGGCACCTACAGTTTTATGGATGTTAGTGCTTGCCATCTGTAATTAGGCCATTCATTTAACTACTTCTCTTTTCAAATCTTATTTTGAAAAGGTTGGCCTTAATGTACCATTGCTATGCTGTAAGAATAAAGATATTGCTGTTTTACAATGTGTTATAGTTGAACCTCCGTGCATTATGAATCATCAGCCATACTGTAGGAAAGCTAACATTACCTCTGTTGCTAAAGTTAATAGGAGTAGAAAAAACCTACGTCTCATCAGAACCAGCCTCTTGAGTTGTGGGACACCAAAGTGCAAGAGTGGGATTTGAACCATATGTTGCTTCCCACTCTGTTCTCATTGCTAGAGTGAAGTTTAAAGTAAACACACAAGTTTGCTCTTCTGTGTAGGACCCTCATCAGTCATTTGGTTTGCTCATGTGTGAAATCAGGTTCCATTTTCAAATGTGACCATGTAAAAATGGCATTCTTTACTCAATGCAGCTGCTTCTTTGTCTGAATTCAGCTTCATATCTAGTACCTTCAATCAGAAAAAAGATGGAGCTACTCATGTGAGTAAAGCATATGTAAGTGTTTATAGGATTCAAACTCAAACTTCTGACATTTTAACTGGAAACTCTTGCTAGCCCGTAAAAGTCTATTATTTTTTAGAGCTTTGGTAACTCAGATAATAAGGGTAATGTAAGGCCCTTCTAATCACAATCAAATCGTAAATGTTGTGCGTGCTATGGAAATGAGTCACTGAACTGAAGAGCATATAATCAGACTGGAAACTAAGAAATACACACCAGATTGTATTACCCCTTCTGTATCATCAAGGGAATGTGGCCTATCTTCACTTAGTTCATAGATGCAGATCCATGTAAGCAATGATATTCTGTAGCTGTCACTGAAGACATGCTTTGAAGACTATGAGGTTGCACAGTGAAGTTGGCAAGATTAGTCCAAAGATTTCTTTAATATGAACATTGAGGTTCAAGAAGAAATGAACCAAAATGTGAGGCTGCAGAACTGTCAGTTTGCAATCTTTTTACTTTTGAATTGATCACATTATAATAGAACAATTTTTGGAGACAGCGAACATGGAGCCTCATATTGCCATTATTACAGAGCCATTTTTTAGTGACACTTAAATAACTTAACTCTTTAAGTTCTTGTCAATCAGATTCTTCAAGCTCGTTGTTCCTGACTTAGAACTGGGTGATCTAGAAGGCAAATTTGCGGACAAGGAAAGGGATGTCTTCATCCAGCAGAGAGGACTCTCTTCCTAGACATCTGTCTAAGACTGATTTCTTTTTCCCAGGTCATTCTGAATATATATATATATATTTTTTGGTTAGACAAAGGCCAGTGTTCAGGCCTCTAAAAATAGAAAATGAAAGAAAATGAAACCAGAATGCTGCATTCCGGGTCCTGGCAGTTTTTAGTAGTGAGCCCCAGAATGCAGCATTCTGGCACCATTTTCTGTTTTTACGGGGCCAGAACACAGCCCCTAAAAATAGAGGGCACCTAAACAGCGCTCCAGGCCATTCTGGCTTACTTTAAGCCCAGGATGTAAGAAAGCTCTCTCACAATTCCTAGCTGGATCAGTTTTCTTCTTCCTTTAAAGTCTTCACTTCGAATCCCCTGGGTATTTAAAATAATGTTAGGTAGATTTCATTTATATCTTTATGTCAGGTGTCAATAAGAATAATATCAAGTCAAGTAAGACTGGAGAAGTGCATAGAAACAAGTGTTCCACAGCAGCTACTTCTTGCTTTTGCCACTTTGTTCTCCAAAGTTTGAGAAAATCAGAGTTCTGTGTCTGACAACCAGTTGTGCCACCTGGCAGGAATTTTTGCTTTTTTGTACACAGAAGTTTGTTTAAAGAAAACCGAACAAACAAACCCCCTGAAACAAAAACATCTTTCATGGCTTGCTGCAGCAGCCAAGAATGATCACAGGTTTTGGATGTACATTGGTTGTATATCGCATCTGTTTAGAATAAAATACTAATTCTGTTGTTTAAATATTACAACTAGTGGAGACAGCATGCACACACAATCTTTTAGTCACTGCAGCTCTGCAGTAATGTTTGAACTAAGACAAGCAGAGAAGGATGCACTGAGGGATTTGATCAATATCTGTTTTTACTTCCCTTACTAAGACTAACCATACATATGGCACAATGATTTTTCCCCAATTGCCAATGTTTATTACTGTGAAAGAAACATAGAGGAATGAAAAAATACCTGATAATTCAATTGCCTGTGTCAAGTCTTGGGCAAGTCTTAAGTCTCTCTGTTCAATTCCCCATTTGTAAAGTGGGGATAACATTTCCTTTCCCATGCCTATTTAGATTATAAATTCTCTTCTGTAGACACTACCTTTTTTATGTGTATGTTAAGTGCTTAGCCGAAGATCCTGATCTTGGCTGAAGTTCATAAGTGGTAGTGTAATCACAGAATCTTAGGAACTGGAAGGGACCATGGAGGTCATCAAGTCCAGTCCCCTGCATTCATACAAAAATACAATATGTAATATAAATAAATAAAAATACAACCTTCTTAAGAATACGATAGTTAAAAATGGTAACAAATATCCTTTAATTCCCCTTTAATCTACTTTTAAGCTGATGCTCCTTTTGGCTTGCAACTGACACACTTAATCAACTGTCCTCATTAAACTGTACTTGATGTTAGACTTTTTTTCCCCCCGCTTCCTCATGGTAAGAATTGCTTGAGGCAGCTCTAACTGCTTTAACCTAGCCTAACCTCTTTTTTATTTTTTCCCATCCAGGCAGGCAAAAGCATTGATTCAGGCTGTAATTTTTTCAGCTGTAAAAACTCAACAACTGGGGGATTAGTCATTATGTGGATGTAACATGTCTAAGAAAAATATCGGCATGCTGTTAGTGGATATCGGACTATTTGGAGGTGATTTGGGGTATAATGTAGTGTGATTATGTTTTTTGCTGTACATTTTGCGGAATTGGGGGGTCATCACTCCACCAGTCAAAAATAATTCATAGCTAGTGTCTTTCAGAATCATAACACAAACCAAGCAAAGATTTTTCTGTGGAAATCAGATTATCTCCTTGGTCCACTCCTTCCAAATTCCAACAGAGAGACAAATGTATTATGTAGCGAGAAGAAAAAAAGCATTTTGTGATCAAACTGCTGGTGACAGCCTCCCTTTTTATTCTGTCTGTCATCTGAAATGTCACAGAAAGTACTACATTTACAGTAGGATGTTATGCTTTAGGCGCCTTTACTAAGAAAGACAGTCTATAAATATAAGGTTATATAATTCAGAAATAACTGCGTCTATCTGTATCTTTGGTGCACTTATTAATTGGTTTCTTGTATCAATCTTCTTTCTTCATTCGCAGATGGAACTAAAAGGGTCTTTGAGAGAATTTCTCAATTTTACTGCATGCATAGCTCTTTTTGCAAGGCTCAGAAACTGCCCATGATTCTGTGTAACTCTTTTCTCTCATGTAGACTACAGCAGGTAGAATTAGACAAGATCCAAGGATTTATTGCAGAATGTTCTTGTTACATCTCTTCTCTTAGCAGTCGGGAGGCAGCATTTCATTTTTATGTTCTTTATTTTGGGCAGCACCATTTAGAGCAGTGGTTCTCAGGCTTTTTGGCTCAAGGGCCACCAATATAATTTTTACATCCCTGAGGAGCCATGAGTTTCCACCAGCCAGCACCCAACCACCATTGCAGAGAGACAGAAGTTGTTCAGTGAAGAGGCTGTTTCCTTGTTGATCTCCCATCTCTCTGGCTGCATGCGTCCTGTAGCTTCCACCTGGGTTCCTAGGCAGTGGCTCCCTTCTCCCGTCGCGGGGGTGAAAGATCAGTGCTCCACTCCCCCTGGCTCCAGCAGTGACCACAGCATCTATGGACTTACGTGGAGTGTTTTGCCATGTTCCCTGCTACAGCCAGGGGGGAACTTTGCTAGGGAGAGCTTTGATCCCTCATCCCCTTGGTTGCAGCAAGGAACCTGAACCAGTCTTGTAGTGCTGCGGAAATGTGCTCTGCCTGGGTCCTAAGATGGCATGCCTCTTTAGCAGGCAGTAGGAGAGGAGCTGTGGGCCACTTTGAAAGCCCCCATAGGGTACTTTTGTTTCTTGGGCCACAGGCTGGACGCCACTGATTTAGAGGAAGTTGCATTACTATTGTTTATGAAAACTGGGGGGAAAATATATTTTAGAGCACTTCGAAACCCTTTGAAGATTCATGGATACACTATAGACTCTAGGGCTATGTATACACTGTGGGGCCCTTGGAAGTTGACTTAAAAAGGTCGACCTAAAGTTGACTTTGTTAAGTCGACTTCAGGGTATGTCTGCACTGGACACAGTGTAGACATACCCTGGGCCTGGGCTTAGGCCCCGATCGGGCTTCTGGTGCTCAGTACAGCTCCGGGGCCTGATACAGCAGCCACTGCTGTCGGCAAGCAGCTGGGAGTGGGATCCGCAGGTGGCGGAGGCTAGAGTCGGTTCCTGCCACCTGCAGAATGGGGCTGGGAGTCACACTGGGCTCTCAGTCACCTGCTGGAAGGGGCTGGGAGCCAGATCAGGCTCCCATCCCCTTGCCGCCAGAAGCTGGGGCCAGATCAGGCCTCCTGAACTAGATCAGGATCCTGGAGCCTGATTGGGACTGCAGGGCAGGGCAGGGGTGGGGCCCAGGGCTTCCTGCCCTGTAAAATCAGCTTAAAAGTTCAAGTCAACTTTGAGGGCAGGAGTTAAGTCGACTTAAGCAAGCACTTAAATCAACTTAGTAAATTCTAAATGTAGTCTTAGATTTGCTTAAGTTGACGTAAGCCTCCTGTGTAGACATACCCTGGGAGTAAAACACATGCATTAGGCCAAGCTGTTGGACAAAAAGATGCCTCACCCTGTAAAATGTATTCAGCTGAACTGTGTTTCAAAATATTCCATTGAAAGAGGCTTCAATAATGTTCTTAGTCTATGGACTCACTTCCATCTCTCTGGGTATTTGCATGGCTTCCTTCCATAATCAGAATCATGGAACCAGAAGGGACCATGAGAGGTTATCGAGTCTGGTCCCTTGCATGCTTGCTAGGACCGAGCACCTAGACCATACCTGCCTCCTCTTAAAAATTACTTATGATAGAGATTCCACAACCACCCTAGACAACTTATTTCAGTGGTTGATCACCCTGACAGTTAGAAATTTTTTCCTAATGTCCAACCTAAACCGCCTTTTCTGTAACTTAAGCACATTGCTTCTTGTCCTATCATCAGCAGTTAAGGAGAACATTTTTGCCTTCTTTCCTCCTTGTAACAACCTTTTAGGTACTCGAAAACTTCCCTCATAAGTCATGTATTCTAAACCTTTAATAACTTTGATTGCTCTTCTCTGGATTTTCTTCAGTTTGT
Source organism: Podocnemis expansa (assembly GCA_007922195.1). Taxonomy (NCBI): domain Eukaryota; kingdom Metazoa; phylum Chordata; order Testudines; family Podocnemididae; genus Podocnemis; species Podocnemis expansa. Next base: position 8,308,519 of record ML682065.1, read on the forward strand.
CCACATCTTTCCTGAAATGAGGCATCCAGAACTGGACACAATACTTCAACTGATGTCTAATCAGCATGGAGTAGAGTGGAAGAATTACTTCCTTTGTCTTCCTTACAATACTCCTAATATAGCGCAGAATGATGTTTCCTGTCTCTCTCCCCCAGCAATGCTAGACTCTTGACTCATATTTAGCTTGTGGTCCACTATGACCCTTTCTTCAGTACTCCTTCCTAGGCAGTCATTGGCCATTTTGTATGCATGCAACTGATTGTTCTTTCCTCAGTGGACTACTTTGCATTTATCCTTATTAAATTTCATCCTGTTTACATCAGACCATTTCACTAGTTGGTCCAAATCATTTTCATTTGCGATCCTATCCTCTGAGGCACTTGCAACCCCTCCCAGCTTGGTATCATCTGCAAACTTTATAAGTGTACTCTTTATGTCATTGTTTAATATGCCATTGATGAAAATATTGAGCAGAACCAGTCTCAGAACTGATCGCTGCCATATCCCACTTGTTATGCCTTTCCCGTATGACTGTGGATCATTGATAACTACTCTCTGAGCACTTCACAGACATCATGATACCCAGTCTAGGGACATTGTGTGGGTTCATTAAGTAGTATATAAAGTATTCTGAAGATGCAATGCTTTATATATTTGCTAAGTAATAACAGAATACCCAGAAGAGCTTACAGCTTTAAATTAGGTCTTAGATGAGCATTTGCTAGCAACTTATTTTGTAACTGCAAAGTTGATGAAAAGTCATGTTGCAGTCATCTAATCTTTTCACCTACAAGCTGACTCCCTCTCTGTTTGCAGTTTGTTGCCAGAGGGGAAGTTTTAGTCCCCCGTCCCCCCCTCCCCCCAAGAATTTGCACTATGATCGATGACACAACCTGACCCTGGTGCACCAGAATGCTGGCTGACAAATTGTTAGCATTTCTGAAAGTGACCCATCCCTGAGTCAACTTATATATGACTTTGAACCTAAGGTCACGTACAGCATCAGCCTTTCCACATGAGAATCTCATTACCTTTCTCCATGAGCCTTAATATATCATCTCTTCAACTGCTATTGTTCTAACGCTCTTGACTGTGGAAATCAGGAAGGTATTATTGTACAATCACTTGGCAGCACAAAGGAACATTTGCCTTAGCCAGTAGAGCATATTTAGTTCATGTCTTATGTTTAGTGCATGCGTATCGTTGGTGTGTTTGTGTAGATATATATTTTTAATTAAATCAGTTGATTTAAAGCCTGATTTAAAAGTATATTGGTGATGGATAGAAAAGTGGATATGATGCTGAATTACTCAGAACAGGGAATGAGTATATAATGCAATGAAGGGTTGCACTCTCTCAACTCTGTCAACTTCTGTTGAAGTCACTGCCGGTACTGAAAATACTATGAGCTAAGGGCACGCCATAGATTTGGACTTAAAAAGTTGTAGGCTTCCGGCAATGAGTGCATTTCTGGAGCCACTCTCTTCCTTCTGATATTTAGCAGAACAACTTACAGCATAAAAAGGTGCTTTAAAGAAATGTCTAAATATCAGATCTCCAAATTAGAGGCTTGGGCTACTTCCTAAATTTCATTTTGATGGTAGTTTAACTTGATCTTAAAAAGACATACGAATTCCAGTAATTGATGATTTGCTAATAGTTGTGTTCAGACAAAAGAATAACAGTTCAAGGCTTTGAAAAGAAACTGGAGAGTTGGAATTCATACGTAAATTTGACAGCATTGTTTCAGGGCTAAATAGAGACTTCGGATTTTTTTCTCATTACCACAGGTGATTTTACTTCAACTTCCTCTATATGCTGTTCCCCAGTGTTTGAATCTTAAAAACTGTTTTGATTTGCTGTAATAGTTTGACCTGATCCCATTACTTACACATCCCTGCATTTATTTTTCTCCCATTCTGTAAGTTCCCCTATCTTCAAAGTGTCTGGCAAAATGAGATTTTCTCCCATGAAATCTCATGCAATCAATAAATTTGTTAGTCTAAGTGCCAAAGGGCTCCTTGTTTGTATTGTTGAATTCCAGTGTCATTTAGCTGTCTGTCTTAAAATGTAGTTCTTCTAGACATTTATCTCTGTGGCAGTGAGTTTGTAGGACACTATAGAGCAAGGGTTTTTAACCTGGGATGCTCCCACCCCTAGCAGTATGGAGAGGGCATCCAAGAGGTGCAGGAGTAATGTAGAATTTAGACATAGAATGCCCACCAAATATACTTCAAACATGATGTCATCATGACAGATGATTTTTTTTTTTTTTGGGTAGGGCTGCGGGGTTACCATGTACCACTGTCAGTAGTGCAGGGCCTCTAAGAGGTTAAAAACCCCTGTTATAGAGCTATTCAGAGGAAATGCTGAGTATTTTAAGACTGTTGATTTACTCTTTCAAGTCTGCAGTTATTTCCTCACTGCCTCAGTATAAGTTTCAGATTAATTTATTTTACACATATTTACTGATGCACATATGCTGCCATATTTCAGAGACCCATACCCATAACAGATAGTTGTATGTAACACTTCAGTCACATGATAAAATTTGATCTGGATCTTTAGTATTCATAACAAATTATTTTTGCATGGCAAGGAGTAAAGTAGCTAGTTAGTCTTGAGTTTTGGAGTAGGAACACAACTGTTCTATTAAACTTGCAGCAGTCATTGACATGAAACAATTAATTTTTTAGTGTTTCGTGCTGTCATCATATAGGGAAGTATTTTCAGAGTGTTATGCAAAATGATGAGCCCTGTATGTAATTTTGATATTATTCCCAATACACTGAGTTCCATTAAAAGCTCACTGTTCACCAACTCAGTTACATGTGCTAAATCCAATAGCCTACTACATTTAAACAAAAATGAAGCAAGCTTCTGCAATTTTAGAGAAACAAATGTTGACTGTTTAATGGCATCCTTTTTAATGTGAGGAAAAAAGACATAAAGGAGAAAGTAAATACATAATGTTATAGTTACATCAAGACAGACACAAGAGATGCAGACACAACTGCTAGTATGTTGGGTATATCATCACAAATTAATGCATCTAGTACACATGACCCCATGTGTAGGACATCTTATGAAGAGGGCAACAAAGTTTAGGCTCCTGGCCTGATACTTCTAGCTAATGATCTTCAAGGAAACTGAAAATTTCTGTGCCTTTTGTCCCAAATGCGAATTACTGATCTTCAGCTGAATCCTGTGGGCTCCTCTAGTACAGCTCTCCTTCACAGAGACTTCCTTAGAAAGAATAGGAATTGACCTTATAGAATCCAAGAACAAAGGGCCTCTAGACATCAGCATATACTTGTCAGAATGAACTTTGCCACCAAATACCTGGAAGCCGTACCACTGTAGAACTGCTAAGCCTATCTACACCTACTTCATCCCTCAAACCAATTCCTAAGAGAAAATGTGTTTTGTTTTTGTTTATTTTTCTGCATTGAGAGGTCTATTTTAATTTAAGACCACATCCTTTGGGTTACATTGGGCGGTGGCCACTCTTCAGTGTTTGATGGACCATTTCCTCCAATAGCACAGCTAATATCTATTAGCATATTCGAGTGGCAGTTATCTATAGCAAGGATTGGGACTCCTATCACAAAGAGAAGCTGGGTTAACAGCAAAACTCACTAAATGTGCAATAGGGAAGGAAGAAGCACATTACCTGGGACACAGACTTGGTGGAAGACAAACCTGCCCCTTGGTGTGTAAAGTTCATGCCTCACAGGCATACAAGACTGTATGATCAAAAGGCAAGTGGATGGCTTCCCAGGCTCAGCAGGGAACTATCATCATTCCCATCCCATTTTGCCATCATAGCAGCCCCATTAACTGACTGAACAAGAGATGCTGCCCCAAGGCAGGTGATGTGATCACACACCTGCAAAAACACCTTCCAAAATCTCAAGAACTTACTCTGCAGATACTCAGTACTGTATAACCCAAATGTCAAAAAGGAGTTCATACTAAAAACACACCATCAGACGTAGGACTAGGGATGGTCCTTTCTCAAAAAGTAGATGGCAAAGAACACCTGATATTAAATATCAGCATGAAATCCTTTTCCTGCAAGAATGCATACTCACTGATAGAATGAACACTTAACTACAAACAAACAAATGGGCAACATAGAGCACTAGGTTCTAGGAAGGGAATTCACACTAGATACATATCATACTCCCTTGTATTGCCTTCTTGAAAGCATCTGACGAGCTGGGATTTTCTCCCATGAAAGCTCAAGCAATAAATAAATTTGTTAGTCTTTAATAGTGCCAGAGAATTCCTTGTTTCTCTTGAACTGCCTAAATGTGATGACATCTGAGGATCATATCCTACAGCCATATACCTTTTGGATACTGCACAAAGCAAGAAGTTTGCATTGCAACGTTGCTTGTTTGTTTGTTTTTGTTTATTGCCCCCTCCCCCCAGGGAAGTAACCTATGTTAGCCAAGGTGATGCTTTAGCCTTGTGGGGAAGAATATGTAACAGGACCTACAAACCCGACACTGATCCCGAGACTGGGTGGAAAGAAGAAAAGAATCACTCCAGTTGACAAGCAAACAACTTGATCACTACCCCGTGCAACTGATTCAAAGGGTGAAATATTGAATTAAATATATTATCAATTGAAGGGACTTATATGGGCAGGGCAGGGAACACATGGGAGTGATGGTCACAAGAGCCACCATCATTGTCAGTGTATAGAACCAGTACTCTTGCAGGATTGGGTTGTCAGGGGAATAAAATTTTCTGGGGGGAGATTGGCCATGCTCAGTGGCCAGGAAATAGATGATGGGAGATATGTGGAGAGGGTGGAATTTGGACTGGGTACTTTTCTCTGCAGCTAAGAAACTCCACCTATCAAACCCCTACAGCAGCTTAATATGACAGGGCACCTAACATTACCAATGAACTGGGCTAAGGCCATACTGGAACCCTCACTGGATAAACTGGGACCACCTGACACAGCTGTTAAAAGAACTCCAGATTGAGTAACGCAAAACACAGTTTATGGAAGTCCAGACTCACCAGGGAAGGAAAACCTTTGAACTAGCAATTGAATTGCATGCTGACTGTGCTTGGACTGATGTTACCTGTCCCTTTGAACAGGCTTAAGAGACTCTCATTCACTCCTCAGTCATAGCATTTATGCTGTGGAAGCACTGATCATCTTAGTTGCTTTATTAATCATGGTTATGGCATGCTTAAAATTAGATACTTCCATAGCCTCCTTCCAAAAACCTTATTTATAAATTCAGTGGCAGTGCTCAGCCCAAAGACCCGCCTCCCCTCTGTAACCTGTAGCATGACCGGTAGACCAAGGCATTGCACCAAATTCATCAGGGCCCTCTGGATAGATGTCCCACTGGCCAGTGTGTGGGAAGGATGGGTGGTTGGGCCCTTTTTGAAAGAGAGTGGGGGAGTGTAGGAAAGAGTTAAATTGAACACCTGGCATGAATGGTAGGTACTATCGTAATGGAGTCACTAAGGGCAAACTTTGTTGTCCTGTAAATAAGATTCTAGGTGCAAGTTATGTTACTTTCCCTTTTCTCTCTATCTTATGCTCCTACATGAGGTCCTTGATGGAAACATTGCTCATTGCTCATCACCTTTCTTCCCCTTTCCTCCCTTCTTGTTAAGTTCTGAAGTAATTTGTGTTGCAAAAAATAATGAGTTTGAAGGTAAAAAGTCTGTGCAATATATGCAAAATCGTAAATAGTAAAATTGGAGGGAGATAATTATATTCACCACATAGTTATCAATATTAATTTTAGGTGTCAGCATAACCAAATGAGGGCCTCTGGGGAGTCATTGAAAATATAAACTTTTGCATATTTTTAAGCATAAAAGGATTGCAGTGCCCCCTCCTCATGCTCACTCATGATGTCGAGGTGGAACAAGCAGGTAATAAAGGGTAACGTTCTACTCAGTCTGCCAGCTTTAATATCGGCCCCAAAATTTCATATACATTATGACTATTACAGTTATAAAATACATATAGCCCTACAGCACAGTATAATTGTTAATTATATAGGTTGCATCATTTGCCATTGAAATTACGCATTTTGTGACTTGTAAGCTGTCTGTGAAATGGAATGTTTACCCATGGACTTCTTATCCTTCCTCCATTACCTTCTCTTTTTTTAACCGCTCCATCAACAGCTGCTCAATACTTGTCACTCAGGCATGCATTTTCAATGTCATTTTTGACACTTTATTATCCTTCCACCTGCATGCCCCCACCGACATTTCCCACTTCTTCCTCTGTGACATCTTCTAAATCCGTCCTTTCCACTCTGTCTCAGCTTCTAAACTCCTGACTCATGCCTTGATCATCATTTGTTACCTTGCTTGTTGCAACTTCCTCCTCTTTAGCCTCCCATCTTTTTACCTCTCTCTCCCCATAATACTCAAAGTGCAAAAGTTAAAATCACCTTCCTCCTCCAATAGCTTTGGCCATTCACTCCTCTTCACAAATAACACCAAATTCTGTCTCCTTCTGCTTCACTTTCAAACATGTAGTCTTTTTATTCAAACCACTGGTCAGTTTTGTCCCACCTATATCTTAGATCTCTCCCCCGCAACCCTCAACTGTCCTTTACTCAGTACATTGCCCATTTCTTTCTTTGCACTGCCCTGTTTGTTACTTTATTACTACAGACGTAGTGTCCAGGGTCCCCATGCAAGGTTGGGGCTACCCTGCTCTATTCTGTCTGTAAATCCCTCGTGTGACTCAGTTTCTGCCCTAAATAGCTTATAATACTTGCTCATCTGTCTTTTTCACATGGGTAAAATTTTCAAACATAGCTAAGAAGCCTAGGCTACTTGGTCAGTAGGACATAGGCCTTTATGGTCCAGATCCTCAAAAGTATTTAGGTGAATAAGTCCCAATACAATCAGTGGGAATTAGGCACCTAAATATCTCTGATGCTCTGGGGCCTAAGTTCCTTAATCTCTTTTAAAAACAAGACTCAGACTCCCAAAGTCAGTGTTGCAATGCTGAGGGAAGCAATGCCTAAAGAAATATGATCTGGACCTTAGGTCATTTAGATGCTTTTGAAAATCTGTATCCTTAGTACCCTACTGCTGAAGAACAATTCTTCTTCCTGTCCTTCAAATTATTATAGAGAAATTCATTATTTGCATTTGCTTTCCATCAGCAACATCAGCCCCAGACCTTTCCCTCGTCATCATTAATCATGTTGAGGGAAGAGAGAAGGTCACATGCTCAGACACATAATGAAACCCTACCTTACTTTGTTCTAACATTCTTCTAGGAGTTAATTCCCTTTATGTTCAAATTATAGAGACATAGGATTGGACGGGACCTTAAGGGGTCATCTAGTTCACTTTCCTGCACTCATGGCAGGATTAAGTATTATCTAGACCAAATGTATCACTTACAGTAGATTTTGGAAATCTGCATTGAAAGTCTAAGAGAAGAGGCCAGGCTTTAAATGTTGAAATTTCTCACTACTTTATCTGCTATAGCCACAAGATTAATGCATTGACTGGTGGGTCCCAAAAAGAAGTATTCCCAAGATAGTTGTAATGACTCAACACTTTTTCAAGAGCTATAATGTGTGCTGCCAGCTGCTTTTCCAGTTTTCTTTGCAAGATTTCTAATGCTCTCCTAATCTTTGGGATAAAAATATCTAAATGACTGCTACAGTGACTCTTAATACATGGGTAATGGGTGAAAACCCTAGAGGAGTAGTGCTAAATTTGTAATGACAGAGGTGCTGGGGCTCAAGCAATTTTTCTTTTTATATAAAATTTGTAAGTGACACAGCAAGCCCAGAAGTGCCAGGGCTATGAACTCTCAAGCCTAGAGGTGCAGCGGGATCAGCCCTGGCATAAATTCAGCACTGTACAGGAGCACATGAAAATCTACATCACCACTGAAGCTAATGGAGCAATCACTAGAAAAGAGAGAAATCCTGCGATGGATTGCCATATTTGGGGTCAGGAAAGAATTTTCCCCCAAGGCAGATTGGTTTGGGTGCTGGGTTTTTTTTTTTGCCTTCCTCTGTAGCATTGAGCATGGCTCACTTGCTGGTTGATTCTCTTTATTAAAATCTTTAAATCATTATTTGAAGACTTTATAGCTCAGTTATGGGTTTGAGGTTCATTGTAGGAGTGGGTCGGTGAGGTTTTGTGGCCTGCACCGTGCAGGAGGTCAGACTAGATGATCATATTGGTCCCTTCTGACTTTAGAGTCTATGAGTCTATGAACTCTACATCATCTTGGAGCTACTGGAAACTAACCCAGTGAAGGAGGGTGAGAAAACCCTAGGTCAGGAAAAGGACTGAGGTTCACATTTCACATGTTCCTTTTCTTTGTGACCATAGTCCAACATTTCTAATACAGATTACTATATTCCAGTTATGTCCAGGAGCTTCTGAGGGCTGCTGTACAGTAGCTGAAAATTCAATTCCTCCTAACATTTCTAGAGATAGACTTGATTCCCTAGAACTGCAGTTAAAATGCTTGTTTCCCTCTCTGTCAATTAATCGGTTCCTGATGGCAGCTGCAGAACACTAATAAGCCATGTGGTTGGAGCTGGGTTCAGGATTTATTGGGGGTTAAGTAGCAAATGGTGAATGCAATGCTATTTGCTATAGTTACAAACAAAGGGTTAGTAAACTTTTGTCACAGGCAGCTTTATACTGCCAGTCTTTATAAAGTTTAACAATCTGTTAGCACCGTTAATCTCCTGCTCTGGCATTACGTTCTAGTGTCGGGATTAGCCGTTTAATTCTCTACAGGACTGTAAGTAGAGCAGAGACATTTGGTTCCAAAATTGCCATGAGAAGCATCATTCTGGAGTTCAATTAGAGCTGTGCATCAGCAGTGATAAAGTAGACCCAAGTAGTGCTTAGAACAGTCAGACCCTTAGCGATGAACAACTGTGACTTTGTGCACCGTAAACTGACTAAATCAATTGTATTAGGTGGGGAATAAAATGTGCCTTGTGGTAGCTTGTTCATGATTGAAAAAGAATCTCTTTTTTATGCTTTGTTAACATGTCACATCTGTGCTTGCCTGCCACATCAACTTTTCTGCATTTGATTTGATTAACTTTGCACTTAATATCCTCTACTTAATGACAATGATCTTCATTTAGAGGCTGTCCTCCATTAGGCAATAGAACTTATCATGCAATTAATAGAAACCACCCTCATTTTGAAGCCTGCTTTGATTTAAAGCTACAAAGAGGGAGAATTTAATAGAAGCCATGGCTTCTGAATAACAATATATTGTATGGATTTGCATCTGTATCAGGGGAAATTCTAGAAGAAAGAAATATCCCGAGGGGTAGCCGTATTAGTATGTGTACAGCAAAAACAACAAGAGTCCTGTGACACCTTATAGAGTCTAGACTAACAGATTTCTTCTAGCATAAGCTTTTGTGGGCTCCAACTCACTTGGGTTGCATTTGACAAAGTGGGCTGGAGCCCATGAAAGCTTATGTCTGAAGAAATCTGTTAGTCTGTAAGGTGCCATAAAAGTCATTCTTTTTTAGGAGAAGTAAATCTATAGATGATCAGAAGATCAAATGATCTCTCCATCTTTTGCTAACTAATTTTCTCTAAAGACTAATCTTTCCTTATGCTATCACTTTTTATATTTCCATTTAAATACAAGTCTTTTGCATTTCCCTTTGAAACAGTGACATCCATACAAAATAGTAAATATTTTGCATTTGTGAACCATCACTGTGGCTGGACTTGGCTGCAGTATAGAGGGAAAAAATAGAGAAGCTTTTTCAGTAGTTATTTACATTGATAAATAGCTCTAATTGGATACAATAGGGTGACAGTTCTGAGCTATAATACCTTTAAATGTCTTGTCTTGTGCAATTAATATTACCTCATCATGCACCTGTTTAAGCTATTGGAAGAACGCCTCATGTTCACACTCTGTCACATTTAACAAATGATTTTGTCAAGTCATTCCTTACAGCTTGTGGTGATGGGGAGTTAAAGCTGTGGTTTCTTGCATATATAAAAACTGTTATCAGTACCTTTCAACTTCCATGGAAGGGCAACCAAAAATTCAGATAATCAGTTTATAGAGAAACTACACTTCCTCTCTACATAAGGGTTCAGAAACATGCTACCGATATCTATGAATAATGCACTGACATCTATGAATAATAGCATAGAAATTAAAAGAGGGTTTACTAAATTTATGTTTCTCAAATCAGGCATCATGCAGAATTCTAACATATTTCAGTTTTTGTGACTCTGGAATCATATGTTATCTGTTCATTTATGTAAATAAAGTCTGGACTTACAATAGTAAAGCCCAAATTGAAGTTATCTGATGATCACTTCTTCATTTACATCTAATGTACATTTTAAGAGTAGAGATGCTCGATAATACCAGTGAAAATGAACCATAGGTGTGGGGATGAGAAGCGTGGGGGCAGAGCCATAATTACAGTTTACTGTGTCCCTTACAATGGTCAGCGCCTGGGGCAAGTGGCAGGGAACGCGCCTTTCAATGGAGCTGCTCAGTGGAATTGCTCTGGTGCCCCCCCCCGGGCAAAGCCCCACTCACCCTGTCGTAGTTATGGCCCTGCGTGGGGGTGTGACTGCACTCCCCGGCTTGATGTGCTTTCCATCATATACAGGGTGTACAGTTTGATTCAGTGGCACTCAGCATCCCCACTACACACATTGTTCCACTACCCCTGAAATGAACTCTGTATCTTTAGACGTTTTTGCTGGATTAATGTGATACAGTTGGACAGCATCAGTGTATTATTAGACTATAATACTGTGTAAATCAGAGTGAAAATTTCATTGTTCATGTCTTCGGTTCCAAGGCCAGAGGGGATCATTGGGATCATCTAATCTGCTCTCCTGTGTAACAGGCCATGAAAATTCCTCAAAAGAATATCCAGACCATATATTTAGGGGAAAAAAGAAACATCCAATTTTTATTTTAAATGTGGTCAGTGATGGAGGATCTGTCCTGACCCTTGGTAAATTGTTCCAATGATTAACTACTTTCACTGTTAAAAGCTTTGCACCTTATTCCTCACTGAATGTCTCCAGCTTCAGTTTCTAGCCTTTGGGTCACACTGTGTCTTTCTTTGCTAGAATGAAGAACCTGTGATTAAGTAATTGTTCCCCATTTAGATATTTATAGAGTCTAATCATGTCACTCTTTACCTTCTTTGTGTTAAGCTAAACTAAGTTCTTCATGGCTATCACTGGAAGTTGATGAATCCCCCCTTGTCAATCAATGAGTTAGGTACCTAGGTGCTTTTCACAATTCCACTGTGTCCCTACCTGCTTGGAGATCCTTCGGCTTCATAATGCTCTTTAGGTTTTGTTCTGCTATGCAGCATCACCAGCCCTTTCATGTGTTATTTTATATTGATTTTACAATGCTTTAATAGTCTATTATTATTATTTACTGCTGTAGTGCTTGGAGTTCCAATCGGGAAACAGGTCTCTGCTGTTCCAGACACGGTGTGAACACAGCACAATAAGTCAGTCTTAGTGCCGAAGAACTTGCAATATCAACAGAAGCTAAGACAACAGATGGACACTGGCAGGCAGGGGAGGGAACAAAACGCAATGAAACAGTATTGATCGACATGATAAGCAGTGGGTGTAGCATAATCTATGTCTGTCCCTGTGGTACTGTGTACCTTCTAGTGGTATCTAGACCAGCTGTAGATTGATGAGGCTGGTTCAGCATTAGCTAAGAGAAATGTGTTTTATATCTCCTGCAGTAAAGGCTCATGAATTAAGCTCTAGAGGTCCCAGGTTTAATCCCAACTCCCAATGACCAGGTTCTGTCAGCGTTATCTTACAATAGCACACCAGCTACATTATTTTTTCATGAATTATTTTTATGACCCTTGAAGCACCTTAATCAACTTGGCAGGGCAATAAAACATCTCATTTTTATTCATCTATTACTAATAATAACTATGTTATTTTAATTGTCATTGTTTCATCAAAGAAAATATTATCGTTCTGTTTTGTAACTAGTGCTTGCTTTTTCCATACTGAATAAAGGACTGAGTGGTCACCAGTGATAATTTTCATTTAGCTTTTCCCTTTGAAGAAAAACAGCACACAGCCAGTGCAGCTGGACTCAGCAGGGGTCTTGAATCATCTTTTTTTTGCTGCTACCAATATAGTAATTATCTATGCAATTTTGGGTATTGATAGGCCCTCAGCTAGCTAAACCTTTCTACTGTGGATTACAAAATTGAATGATTGCCTTAATTGACCTTCAGTTTAGCTACAAGATGTATGACTTAATGAGACTAATGTCAGGTTGGACCTCCAAGCTAGATGGCTCCCAGCCTGGTTGCTTTGAGTCTGCAATATTTCATTTTTAATAATTATATCCAAAAACCTAAGGAAATATGCTAAAATATATCACTGTCCACATTATCATAGAGCAGTTGTATATCCAGGAAGAATTGTTTAAGATTTTGACATGGTTTGCGGCACTTTACAAATATTTGGAAAGTTTGACGTTGATTGGCACTTTGTGTAGAGTTGGAGGGGAAGTTTGTATAGCAGTGTTGTGGTATTGCTTCCCCCCACCAAACGTCTGGGTATTTTTGTTTTTCATGAAAGAACAGGTGTTTATTCTTCAGTGGCTTGTGGGGTTTTATTAGGAATAAATTCTGTATGTGCTTGTTAATCCTGCCTATGAAACCCATGGAAAGGTTTTCAGATTATTCATCCTTGAGATTTGCTCAGGAACATGAGACACCATGAATGTCCTAAGTATAATACAGACTGCAGGCTGTTCATGAGGTCTAGAAATAGACTGGGCAATATTTTAAAAATGCTTTCCTAAACTTAGGCTCCTTCATCTATAGGCTTCTAACTGACCTGACCTGACCTTTAAAAATGAAGGGTGCCTAGCAGCTGTCATAATCTTGCAATCCCTTATAATTCTTGTGCAGCGGGTGGTAAAATTAAAGTTCACAGGATTACTTGAGTGAGTAAGACTGCGCACAAAAAAGGACTACACACAAGTATTGTATACAAAGCCTTTAGTTTGGGACATTTAAATGCTACCAAAAATAGCCTACAAATCCCAAAATACTGCAAAAAACAAAAACAAAAAATCAAACAAATCACAGTCGTACAACATTGAGATACGAGAAATTTACTCATAACTATAACTGGCTGATCAATATACTGAAAATGCGTATTGATAAATCTTCCATTACTTATCACTCCACTTTCTTTTATCACAGCTACGCAAGGCAGTGATGGATCATATATCAGATTCATTCCTGGAGACCAATGTTCCCTTGCTGGTTCTTATTGAGGCTGCAAAGAGCGGTAACGAGAAAGAAGTGAAGGAATATGCTCAAGTTTTCCGTGAACATGCCAACAAGTTAGTTGAGGTAAGTCATGCTGTTGGAAGAATTACAGTGCATTATCTTTTGAAGATCAAGGGAAAACAGAAACTAGCTGAAACGTTGCAAGCTTTCTCTGTGACATTTAAGCAACTTAGAGCTTTCACTTAGGATGGTTACACAGTAATCTACTGATTTGTAAAAATGGCTGGCAGGGCCAGCCCTGTGCTTTACTATAAGATTAAACCAGTTGAATATATGTTATGTAGCATTTCCTGTGTCTTGTCAATAATGATTTGAGCAATAGCAAGCAGATTTCAGTTAAACTGCATCAGCAGTGCAGTTCAGTAGACTGTCTTCAAGACTAGGCACAAAGCCAAATAGATGCTCCAGTGTGTTTTATCTGGCTCCCTTTGCTTAGAGTGCACTCTGGATCATCACTAGACTGTCTACATGAAATAATGAAAGCATCATAAAATGAGTAATAGACAAAAACTGTCTATATTCCCCATCCTGTGCATGTGTATATTACATGTTTGCATGAGTGGGTATGTATGCCTAGAAACACACGTAAATCAGGTTCACCGTGTTACTCTTCTTTCTATATAGACAATTACAGTGCTGGTAAATGTTTTGACAGATAGCAATGCAATGATTTGATTCTACTTCCTGAAAGTGGTTCTTTCAAGTTATAATCCAGGGGAAACAAACACACGCACAAAATAGCGGACAGGATCCTGGATGCTTATTGACCACTTTTTATCCAGCTATATTTGTTTGCTCAGTCCAAATTTGCCCTGCAGGACAGATGAAGATGACATCTTGGATATTTGAATACTGTTCAGTGATTTTTATGTCTGATGTTATTACATGGGGTTATTAACTGGTCATTATTTGAAGACTATGTAGCTCATAGTAACATGTTTTTATCATTTTTCAGGCCAGGGTACATGGATTTTAATTAAAATTAATTTTTGGATAGAGCAGATTTCAAAAACAAAATATTGTGTTATAACTCCTGCAGCATGTGTTACTTAAATAGAATATGTAGGGACAGATTGTGATCTCAGTTACATTGGTTTAAGTCTAAAACTACCCATCTAATTGTGATCTGAAACTGACATTGTTTGAAAATTCTGAGCTTGATTCTAGTTAGTGCTCGGGTGCCTTTTACACTGTGCTGAGTACCAGCAAAAGGGAGAAGAGGGAACGCAGTACTTTGCAGGGTTGGATGTTTTGCATTAGAATAAGCTTGAACATTATGGCTATCTGGTGCAGTTGCAGTGAAAAAGAAAATAGCCTCTAGATACTTTCATTTTAATTCTGAAGACATTACAACTGCGTTATGACTCTGCATCTGTGATCATATTACACTGTTCATTTTTGTACACTGCTGGTTTTGTGAACTTGGCTTACTATGTTGTGTTTCAGTCTTGCTGACAGAGGAGTGAAATACCATAGTAAATAGCAAAATAAATACTCGTTGTACATGTATGATTATTATAGCAGCTCCAGTCAATCTATGGTAGACATGGATCTAAAAGCATTATTAAAGCATGAAATTTTAAAACAGCCAGGCTGATTTTTAAGAGGCGGAAACTGAAAGTGGGGGGAAAAAATCAATTTAGGTCCACCATTTTTCAAAATGAAGTTGCTCACGTTGAGTGCCCACAGCTGAGTTTGGGAGCCTAATATGGCATTTGAATTTGGAAGCCAAATTTAGGCACACGTTTTTCAAAAGAAAAGCCTGTGTTTTAGTCTGCTATTCTACACTCCAGCAACTCAAAAAAGGATTTCTATCCTCCTCTTTCTACTGTCCCTACTAATTTAGATTTTTCTAAACTATTAGGGCAGGTCCATGGAGCTGTGACAATACTACACCAGCTGAGGATCTGTCTCTGGGCATTTAGACAGTGTTCGAATCTGAAATTTCCACCTTGAACCTGCAGGGAACTGTTTACTCTGCAGGATAAATAGCAATGACAATTAATGAGTACATGTCATAGATGCTTCCTTACTGAAAGAAAGGTAGAATTTTGAACCCCAGGTGTGTAGGTTCTTGGGAAAATATGCAGCAAGAGAACATGTCAGGTTGAAATCATGGTTCACTGCCCATATACACCAGTATATTCAGCTACATTTTTTTGGTCATTTCTAGTGAGAGGAGCATAATGCATTGTCATTGCAGCCAAGCTTGTGTGGTTTCTTGCGTCACTTATTTTGCAAATAAAAAATAAATTACGGTGCTGGCTGTCACATTTACAAAATGTGATTAAAAGATGATATTTTGATGATCCATAGTCAAGTGATTAAGGAATTAAAGATTCTCCCACGGGTGTAGGCAGGCACAGATCCAGTGAAGTCACTGGAGTGGTGCTTCTTTATGTCAGAAGGAAATTTGGCATCAAGAATCCAAATGCAGTGGCATCACCAAAGTCTCTGTTTGTCATTCTGAAGCCTGGTTCTTCATTCCTTGCACATCCTACTGAGCTTAATGAGTTTAGGGGAATTAGGTGCCCAGTCTATGTACATACATCTGAGAATCACACATAAAGCACTTATGTGCATCCTTAGGTACCTAAATACATTTGGAAATTAGCTCTTAGAAGCCTAAATCCCATTTTCGGAAGTGGCTTAGGCATTTGGAAGCCTAAAGTCAAAGGGATCTAGACTCCTAAGTGTCTAAGGCCTTGCTTACGCAGGGAAGCAATGTGGACCAGGGGAACATGAATTCTAAAGTACACAGAAGTCTTGAATACTAAGTGCCCCATGTAGACCATGCTAATGTTCCCTAATCCACATTAGCACACTTGGAAATTCCCCCTCCTCTGCCGCACATTGCTCCACTCTGTAGACAAGCTCTAAGTTATTTCTGAAATGGAATTTAAGTTCATGAAGAAACTTGGTGCTATTGAACATTTCAGCTCTCAGGACTGAAAGCCGCTAACCTCCTGAATTCTATCCGCAGGTCATCGTCTGAGCTTGGACACTCATTTAAGCTCTGTGTTTAGATTTCCTTGTTTGTAGCAGAAGGGTAACGATAAAATACAATACCTGCCCTCAAAAACGTATTTTAATCATTAATAATCTACTGTTTTTCGATGCTGTTAGATGAGAAGCATTATATTAGTGCTAATAAATTAATGTTTTATTATTATCTACTGAATGCTATTGTTTCTGGTTAACTGTTAGGTCCCTGGGGTTTCAGCTGTATATTGATTATTTGTCATAATGCTGCTCACAGCCACTTCTCCAAAGCAGGTAGTTTTCCTGGGTGATCAGTCAATAGCCAGTTATTTCTAAGGAATAGAATAGTTACAGGGCCTATTCTCATCTCAGTTACACAGAAGTAAATCAGTGGACTTATTCTGTGTTTACATCTTTGTAACAGAGATGAGAATCTGACCTCAGTGTATATGTTAATAACAGAGGTCGAGGAATAAATACACAATGTAAATCCAGTAGCTACTTTCCCAACGTAAATAACTGGAAGGTTTTACATTAAAACTAATCAACAGAATACTTGACTTCTGAAGAGGATTTTGGAATATAGAAGGTACAGCTCTAGCAATCACATTGCTTTCCCATTCATCTTTCAGCCATGATTTAGAAATACTGTGAACAAAGAGGCAACAGGGTAAGTCAATCTCCATTCATATTCAGTCTTTGACATCTTTGCTGGTACTGACAATGAGGATGTCTGTGAGATGGCTGAAAGTCCAAACTGAGCTTCAGAGAGGTCACCAATTTCATATGATGTGGACCAGGGACCAAACAGTAATAACTTTCAGGCACTACCAGTCTAAGCTGTATTTAAACCATAACCCTACAGATGAAAAGTCTGTTCTAGTTTTCTTTGCTCCCAAAAGAAGTAGCAAAACAAAAACTGATACCCAGTGAAATTAATAGGCAGCAATTAATTAAAACAAACATAAGGAAATACTTCTTTACACAATGTACAGTCAACTTATGGAATTTAGTGTCAGGATGTTGTGAATGCTAAAACTGTAACTTGGCTCAAAAAAGTTTTTTTTTTTTTTTTTTTGAGACTATGTCCATCTGTGGCTAGTTGTTAAGATGGTCAAGGATGCACTCCCATGCTCTTAATGTCTGTAGGTTTTGACTGCCAGATGCTGAAACTGTAAGAAATGGGATGGATCACTTGCTAAATGCCCTGTTCTGTTCATTCCTTTGAAGCATCTGCCATTGGTTCACTGTTGGAAGAAAGGATACTGGGCTGGATGGACCATTGGCCTGAGCCAGTATGGCCATTCATATGTTCTTTGATAAATTATGTAAATTATAGCTAACCACAGTTCGGGTTTGCAAATTTAACCCTTTAAAAACAAATGATGACAAGCCCTGTGGCACTTTAGAGGCTAACAAACATTTGGTGGGGGGGGGCACATAAGATTTCATGGGGTGGAACTCACTTTGTCAGAGGCATGAAGTGGAAACTTCAGTTCGTTAGGTATATAACTGTATGTTATGTGCCTAAAAAACCTGAAGTTTCCACTTCATGCCTCTGACAAACTGGGTTCCAGCCCGTGAAAGCTTATGTCCCTTTTTTTTAAAAATTAATCTCTAAGGTGCCAGTGGACTCTGCATTGTTTGCTGAAAACAGAGTAGCACAGCGACCCCTCTGAAACATTTAAAAACAGTCAAACAAAGCCAGAGCAGAGAAGGGGATCTTCTGAAGCATGGGAGGGGTGGGAAAAGGGAAGTGAACGGTTGCTACTCTAGAAGACACCACCTTAGTTCAGTGTTAGGCTGGAGTATGGAGGAGAATTGCTTCTAGATTTATAACTTTAATACAATACTAAAGTTGCGGCCTGATGTTCAGAGAGTCATGTTATAAACTTCTGAAGAATGGGATATATAATTGAAATGGCAACTGACCCATGACCAAAGTGTCACCAATACATCACTACATTGCATTATGTCAGTTTTTCCACGCCTATTATCATTTTGGAGAGGATAAGTAACGGACTGAGAGCAACAATCATGTCATTGATCTGATGGAAGACACAATGAGCCTTTGTGAAAAGGAAATAAACTTTCTGACGATGTAATTCTCAACTTTTTAATGGAAAGAATGTTTCTGTAACTTACTGCAGAGAGTATGGGCCGGATCATTTTTCAATGGAAAAATCCATCACATTGCCCAAAAAATAGCAGGACTGGTGATGATGTGCTGTAGCTAAATGGTGTCAGTTTTTGACCTAAAATGATTTCCACTAAGAACAGATTAGAAAATGATGGAGGGTATAATAGATGTGAAAACTGACTTCTGCATCAGTAGAAGGAGTGCCAACTAAGTTCACACTCTAGCCTATTCATTACAAATGGTGTTAAGTCCTTACAAGTTTGGGGTCAAAGTTCTTGTTGTGACCGTGGGCCTCAAGAAAGTCTGTGCTCAAAGGATTAAATTGACTTTAACTTTCTATTCAAAGACCAATGAACCACAATCAGCTATATTATTCTGGCTTGAAACTGTCTTTCAACAATTGTTACTTTCATAATGTATAAGGCTTTTATTTTTTAGCTATTTTAAATTTGGTGCTGCATCACTTCCCACTAAAACACAGACCTTCTAAAAGACAGTGTGTCCTACCCACTTTGCATGAATTAATATGAAGGAGAATTTGATGAAGTTCTATAAGAATCTATCAGTTTCCTCCCATATAAATTGAAAGCCCAAGGATGTCAAAATAATCAAATATGAACACTTGTTAGGGGCAGACTTGAATTATTCATGGTTTACGGTGATTAAAATTTGGTGTAGTGCAGACAGATCAATAGACGCACAAGGTTGGATAGTAATTTGCGGCAGATGGTACCAAACAACACTATTTCTATACCTGATTTATAGGTTTTTGTCTTTTAGGCTTACAGGAGCCCTTAACTCTTGAACATCAAATTATCTTTCTGAAAAGTCCCCCCACCGACCCACCCACTGACAATGTTGTGAAAGTGTTAATGGCTTACGTAGTGTTTTTTCTCCTTTTGAAGATACTATGAGCACTGTCCTTTGGTTGCTATGAGATATCTCATTTTGCTGCACAATACAAATTGATCATACACTATTTCATGCTACGTGGAAATAGCTGCAAACTGAGAAGAGGGAGAAAAAAGGTTGCTTGCATCCTAGGCACAAATTGGGCAGTCAGATCTGTTCCATATCTCTTTATTTCCTTTGGGAAAAGAGGATAATTTTAATATTCTAGCAGTATACTAGAGTTGTTTTAAGTCAATGGTGTTGTTAGTCTTGATTTACAACAGCAAAACTGAAGCAAAAGCTAGCCCTATATTGTTTGTATTATATAAACCTTTCTCTGAAATATTTTTCAAGTGTTCTGAATGAATGAAAGGATGGACTGGAGCTTCAAGGTGTTGACATACATCATTAGAAAGGGCTCTTTCATTGTTGTATGTTCAGGGGCAGTCTTACGGATTCTGGGCCCCTGCCAGGGCCCCTGACTCTGCTGTGGGCCCCCTGTGGACCTCCATGGGCCTCACTAGGGCCCTGCCAGTCCCCCAGCCCTGCTGGGAGCCCCAGTGCAGGGGTCTGTCCCCCCACAGGGCACTGGGTAAATGCCCATGGTGACCCCTGCTAAGAATGCCTATGCATATGTGATGTTATATCTCTGTCAGTCCCAGGATATTAGAGGGAGAAGCTTTGAAGCTTACAGAGTGGTTTCCCAGATCGCAAGAAGACCTCTGGATTCCTCGAAAGTTTGTCTTTCTCACTCACAAAAGATGGCCCTCATCTGGTTTGTGGCATTAGAAATGTACGTTCCAAAGGGGTAGCCATGTTAGTTTAGTTCAGAAAAACAAACAAGGAGTCTTGGTGCCCTTAAAGACTAACAAAATTTTCGTGATAAATAAATTTGTTAGTCTTTAAGTGCTACAGAACTCCTTGCTTGCTATACCAAAACATTGTTTTATTTTGTGGTTTTGTTGGAGTGTTATGAATTCACACTGATCACACTGGGCCTCACTTGAAGCAGTGTAAATCCAGAATAAAGTTTAAATGAGGGGATATGTTGGCTCATTTATTTCTGAAATGTTAATTACTGAACCAGGACGATTCCCATGTAGCATGCCTTACAAAAGCTGACTCTCAGTGAAATGTTCAGTTCTCTTCATACTGTGCTCATGTTGTCTGAGTTAACTGGGAATTTCACCCTGCCCAAGTAATGAAGCGAAGGTGTCAATATTCTTTCAGACCTTTTCCAGCTGACCTGGCTTCATGAAAAATAAATATCTGTCTGAGATTTCCTCCCTACATACTGATGTTGTTTGTTTGTTTTGTTTTTGTTTTCCCTGACATTTGAACTAGTATAGATAAGGACTCATGCGCTAAAGGTATTAATAATTGATTCTGGTAAAGCTGAATTTGGAAGGTCAAAGAGTGTTTTAATTCAAAACTTTCACATTGAGAAATTATTTTTAAAACTAAAGCTTTATGTCCCATGTTTCATCTGTTCAGCTCTTTCCTCTTAGTTTAGATTTCCATTTCAGACATTTCATTCTTGTGTTGGCACCAAATGCTCTCAAGCCTTGTTAAACATTAACACAAACAGTATATAGAAATGTGTTAAACCTCCCTGAAGCTAATTTGTTGTATTTATCTGCACTACAAATATGAAAAGCTCGAAGAGTCCACTCTTGTTACTTCTGACTCACCACTGCAGACATGCTAAGTAAGTCTATTGTCTCCATTTCTGGAGTACAAAAGATTTTATCATTCTGAAGGAGAGGAAGCTAGCGGCAAAGATTGAGGGACCTTTCAGGGAAAAGCCATTCCACTAGTGTGATATGAATCCAGAACCCATGACTATTCTGTTTCTTTTAATTCACTGTTAAAATAAGGCATCGTTTATTAACAGTGAGAGGAGGTAACCATGGGGCGGGGGGCAATTCTCAGGGGTCATTTTGGATTCATCCTCATTAATCATTTTGGATTTCTTACTCAAAGATATACTCTAGGAATTATTTGGGGGAAGTTCTATGGCCCATGGTATACAAGAGGTCAAATGATTCTTACAATGGTCTCTTCTGGCCTCAGAATCTGTGAAAACAAAATTGACACTATATTCAGCTTCAGCTGTTCATATCCTGGTAGCCCATTGCTATTTTTAAGTCCCTTGGGATCCACACAGCCATTTCTCCTTCCACCTTTGTGGCAAACCTCATTGAAAACCAAACTGCTGCAGGGGAAGAGAAGACGTAAGGGAAGCAATTACCATTTCATGACTTCTTATGCCTTTAAGCTTCTTGGATACATGGAGGGAAGATACTTTATCAACAAAAGTAATAAAATAATGTATTTTAGTACTAGAAACCATATTCATGTGATAGTCCTTTGGCAAATACCCGGGGGGCTGGAAGCTGCCAGTTGGAGGTTGGGGCTGCAGAAAGTGGCTATAGTCATTGGTCTTTGGTGAGCTAACATTGAAGAAAATGTGGGGAACCCTGGCTAAAAGGGTGTGGGAGCTAGGGGCATAGAGCATGGCTTGAACAGCTGTTGGATGTACTGTTTTAGCATGTTCCACGGGAGGCTTAATTGTCAAGTGTCCTGTGAAACTCTGTGATTTAGGATGGCTCAAAAATGTAAAAATTATGTTTTTCAGTACTAGCTGGATAAATATATCCCTGTGAATTCCTGGCTTCATATCCAGAATGCTATCCTCAAAATAAACAAACCGATAAATATAGGTGTTTGAATATATGTGCAACTATGTGCATTTTCTATGTTTTATTTTCTTCTCTTCCTGTTTTTCATTTATTTTCAGTCTGATTAGATGCAAATATCTTCCAGAAACATGGGGTGTGGTATAGGATAATTGGACATTTCATAGAGAGCTGTAAGCACAAGTAATGGAAGCAATTATTTTGGACCCCACACAGATCTGGCAATTCAAAGTGGGGCCAGGAGGGAGCTGGTCTTCAGGTATAGCCCCCCCTCACCCCACTCCAGGAAAAGGAGTGAGGAAAGGTGTGATGTTCCTGCAAAATTTCTTCCATCAATTAGCACAGGTCTCACTTCTACTTAGGACATCACAAATTCTAAAGCCAGTGCAGGTCCATCTGCTCACCATACATGTTTGTGTGATTAAGTTGTTTTGTTATGTTCTATTTATGATTTGCCTTTTTTTAGTATTAATTTCTGGAGGGCTTTTTTTTTTTATATATACTAATAAGATATAATTTAGTCAACACTTCCTACAGTACTTTCCCAGAATAGTATTTTTCATTCATTGTGTTCTCTTATATTACACTTCTCACAGAAGATATTCCTCTCACTAAGCTCTCAATGTTTTTGGTATCCTGCTGTGCCCCCTCCCCACCCCTGGATTATTAGTTTTTAAACATGTCAATCATGTACTATATTTAAAAGGTGTTGAAGTCCTATTACTTCCTTTTTAATCATTAATAAACTTCTTTTTTAATTTTGTAATGCATAGCACCTTGGCTAAAGAGAGGCATTTTTCAGTTGTATAATATCCCTCTTTCATGCTATTCAGGCAGCACACATCTCTGAGGAATGCCTTAGCCAAAGAGCTACAGTCCTTGTCTCTGTCATTTTGCCTCACTATTCCATCCTGGACTTGAGATACTTTCCCAATGAAAGGTTTCTTGAAATGTTTAGGCATCTCTCATATATCATTTCCGCAGATCAGGACCTTTGTTTAGTCCCTTCAATTGTAGTTGACAATTGTCAACAATTGAAGGACATAAAGGGACTACAATTGTCAACTACAACACAGGGGGCCTACCATTGGTCATGGCCCATCAGGCCTTGCTAAGATGCCATGATTTCAACCCTTGGACAGTCATGTCAAAGTTCAAAGAGCTCCTCGCAGCAGAGTCCAGGGTGGAGTTTGCACCATTGATGGAGGTGGTATTACCAAAGAATTCCTCCAGGCCTCCTTGGATGCCACAAATCTGGCATTGCCACCATTGCTACAGTGGTGGTGATGTGACACAGCTTCTGGCTCTAGTCATCTGGACTGTCTTTCAAAGTTCAGACAACAATACAGCACCTACAATATGAGTGGTGCCCCTTATATTTTGAGCAAGTTGATGCATGGATGCACTACTGAAAGGACTTGCAGGCTACTTATTTGCCCCGTGTGGGCCCTTGATTATTTACCTGCCCTGCCCTGCTCTGCCCGGCTGGAAGGGCCAGGCTGATAGACCGCTTGTTTGCCCCGCTGGGGCTATAGACTGCTGACCTCCCTGCGTAGGACCAGAGACAGCTTACTTGCCGTGGCTTGCCTGCGGGCTTCGGCTACAGACTGATTGCTCACCCTACCTAAGATTGGAGACTGTGTAGACAGTTGTAACCTACAGAAAAGGCCAGGACCTCTGCCCCACATGCTAATTCCCCATTTTCAGTCTTCTTCCAGGGGAACGTAGTAGTGAAGGGCCATGGCCTTCCCCCTGACAGACAGAGAGAGATGGCCTGACACCTTTCACGCTCTCATCTAAAGGATGAAGGGCTAGCGGTGTCATCTGTATGAGTTCATCTGGTGGCAGTTTGATTTTCCACCCATCAGTCTCTGACCTAGTTTATTCTCTCTTTTTTAAGATTGAGGCAACTGTATCCCCAGGCACACCTACCTCTTTACTGTGGGATCTGAATTTAGTCCTTTCAAGGATTGTGGAACCCCTGTTTCAGCCTATGGAAATGTGCTCCCTGCGTCACCTTTTGTGGAAGGGAATCTTGGTTGCATTACTTCAGCAAGGAGGGTTTCAGAGATCAAAGCCCTCACCTTTGAACCATCCTTTCCAGTTTTCATTAAAAACAAGGCAAAACGCAGTCCAAACCCAGCCCTCCTGGGAAAGGTGGTTTCACGTTCTCACAGCAATGAGGATATCTATCTCCCAATCTTCTACCCCAAGCCTCTTGCTATCAGGGAGGAGCAAAGACTTCATTCATTAGATGTCAGATGGGCCTTAGCATTCCACTTAGAGAGGACCAAACCGGTTTGTAAGACTAGTCACCTTTTTATGGTGATGAGAGGAGTTCAGTCTGTGCTCCCAGGATCTCCACATGGGTCACTTCTGCATGTGTTAGAACTTAATAAAAATTTTCAAATCCTAACCTGGCAGCACATCCACAAGAGCGCAGGCTCCACCAGCAGCATTTGTGGCACAGGTTCCAGTCTCGGACATCTGCAGGATGGTGACTTGGTCATCCATTTCCACGTTTACTGACCTTTATGCCATCACAGAGCAGGCGAGAGGTGGTACTTGATTTGGCTAGATGGTCCTACAGTCCATAGCCATATCAGCATGCAACTTTGATCCTACTACTTAAAGCTCAGTTCGGAAATTACCAGCCTGGAAAGGGACATGAGCAAGCACTCATTGAAGAAAAAAATAGTTACAAAATTTTCTGTAACTGTTGTTCTTTGTGTTGCTTGTATCCCTTTGTGCTGCTCACATCCAGGTGTGTGGCTCGTGTCTTATTCAAATCCACCCCTCTACTCCTTTGGCAGAATAGCTGGCCAGAAGGACCTGAGGGGGTGGCAGTCAGCAGCTACTTATGTACTGTGCAGTGAGGGGCATCAGAGCCAACCCTGCACACACCACTAGGAAAAAGCTTCCAGTGACAGTGAATGTAAACCAAGGACACCTACACAGGAATGGATGTGAGCAATACCTCTCAAGGAACAACAGTTACAGGAGTTAGTAACTGTTTTTCTGCAATGCTTTTACATGCTCACTAGCTGGTACACTCCTACAGTATAGCAGTCTGGGACAGTTTTAGCCTAACTAATGCAATCAGGGGCTCATAGCACCATTTTAAATAATTGATTTTATGTATCTATGAATTAATGACAGCTCTGCCTTAATCAGGGGTTGAATTTGTAACCTTATTATGCTGAAATTCCATACAATAAGCTAGCTGGCAGTCACCAAACACTCAAGATTTCTGAAGCAGGAAGCACTTCAGGGAGTCTGAATATTTTAGCCTTCCTATGGATGAGGGTCATCTGACAACTAGATGTTATTTCATTTAGAACTAAGCTCCTCTAATCTTGTTAGTCTTATATTAACTGTCATGTCAGATCTTACACCAGCCAGGAAGAATGTGAATAGAAACTCTTAAAACTGAGGCTTCCCTAATTACATTTTCATAGGCTAGTGAGGGAGGAAAACTCATCATGAACAGGAGGGTTGCTCTTAAGCTATCAACATGTGCCTGTGTGAGATAGAGATGCTTGCACAATGACATGGTGAAAAATTCCCAGTTCCCTGCCTGCCCTGGCAGGCAGAAATCAGTGTGTCAAGTCTATCATTTACCTGTCTTTACTGACAGGTGTGTATCCCCCCTCCCCTTGTAGGAAGGTTAAAAGTTTCATCCCCATTCAGTCAAATGATTAGATTTACCAGCTGTACAGTTACTGCAAGCACTCTGTGCTGACCATATTGTTAATTAGATTTTTGGTAACATGACAGGGAATAATTTCCACTCATGCACAAAGCCAGGGTGATATCTAAAATGTAGGGTGAGAATAAAGGTAGAAATCAAGTTGGGATGGAAAGTTTCTACCTCTGCAGAAGTTGCACTTTCCAGTCTTCTCCGATCTACCCACAGATAGGGCTGGCTGTAAGCAACTTTTCTGCTTTGGGGGAAAAAATAGGTTTTGGGGTGTGTGTTATTGTGTGGGTTTTTTTGTTTTGTTTTTTTATGTGACATGAAACTGGATCTTTTTGGGGGGAAGAAAAAACCACATACAGATAGAAGGCCTCACCCCAGAATAATCAGTGTGGGTCTGCCCTCAGCCAGGCAAAGCAGGGAGTTGAACCTGGGGCTCCTGCTTTCTGAGTGGCTTCCCTGAGTTATCACAGAGTTATCAAAATGTGGTAGTGGTGTGGGGGGACAGGGGATGGGGATAGGGGTGTCACTCGACACACTTCCACAAAAACTGTTTCGGTTTCACTGAATTGGCCTTTTCAACTAATGCCATTTGGTCAAGAATTCTTGACGAGCTCTGTTCACAGTCAGGGATGCTAACTGCAGCCAGCAATGCAACCCTCACAATTTGGAGTGGAATAAAGGGTCTAGCACAACAAACCAGGAGTCCTGTGGCACTTTTAAAGACTAACAGATTGGACTCCTTGTTTGTTTTGCGGAACTAGACTAACACAGCTACCTTTTGGTTACACCATGGTATTCAGACTTTACTCACTTCTCATTTGGGGCATATGGAATTTAATTTAGCATAGTTTACCCATTTTTTTTAAGCTATCATCACACCATTGTCCATAACCTCCTGCTCACTGCACGGGCTCTTTTTTCATTTGTTAGCCAGCCTTTAGGGGCAACAGGACCCACTGCCAGTGAGAGAGAGGCGGGGCAGCTTGTAGATGCACCTACTTCTACACTGGCTGAATTAGCTGGGAGGAATACTTGTAGAAAACTCTCTGCCCAGGGCTGGCAGCCCTGTTGGACGTGAAAAAGTCCAGCAGGATATCAGGAAAGCATGAATGCGTAACCGGAGCTCAACAGTTCTGAGTGCTGTAACACTTTGACGTATCGCTTAGATTTTGAAAGAGCTCAGCACTTGCCTCCTTATTTTTCTTAGTCTTTTCATTTCATGTGACTATTTACAAAGTGTTGTTTAATGCAGACACTTTGCCAGCTTTCTAGTATCCAACTGTGGAGATCTAAAGGGGGTACATAATTTCTGAGGACAGGGAAAATTACTTCCCTTCTATTGTCATACTTGAAAGTTAGTATGATCTAGAGGATCTTACTTGCTCATCTATAGCTCCATGTGAGAGTCAAAGTACAGGCTGGTTTGAAAAAGAACTTTGTTATTTGTGTCTGTGATGAAACGCTCTAATCAGAGCTGCTGATGTTGGTCATGTTTCTTTAAAAAGGAACACTTTCCAGTGTGTTCCCAGTTTTACAGCTGGATTTGTTTAAGCTTTATTATTTCTGTATAGCCCATTTCATTATTTTCTTTCCCTACTGAAATTTAATACCAATATTTTCTCATTAATGGACAATTTGAAATACCTGTCTAGTTCCAAAGGGATAGCTGTGTCAGTCTAGTTCAGCAAAACAAACAATGAATCGTGCCACTTTTAAAGACTGAGAAAGAATCATCAGTCTTTAAAAGAGCTACAAGATTCCTTACTAGTTGTGTATTTCAGATCTTCTTGCAGTTAAGTTGAGTCAAACATGGAGCCTCACTCTGTTTTAAATATGAATTAGGATGGAAGCAAGAAGGTATAACCAGGAGCAAAGCGATACAATTAAACAGAAGTTAGATTTACTGCGCGAAGTCACAGATACGTAGCAGATGGAACAATCACTAAATGGTGCTGTACAATACAAAGCAAAGTCTGAATGATGTGATCCATATAATGAAAATGTTTTGTGGAATAAATATTTTGGAACCTTTTTGAAAGAAAGGAAATAAACATTGCTGATGCAGAAAGACATTTCATGTGTACAGGGTGGTGTGGCAAAAGACATAAACTTGGGAAAAGGCAAAAGAGATGAAGGGAAACATGAAAGTAATGGAAACTGGAGGACTTCAAGGAAGAGAAGACAGCAAAAATATAAGCAGCAGAATGTCTTACCCCTTGGAGGTCTTCCCTTAAAGGATTAATCAAGCTATGACATCTGACAAGACTACAACCTAGGACAGGATGATTGCAAATTTGCAATGTACTTATTTCTTTTTGTATTCTTGAAGTAAGAATATATTCCTTAATAAAAATACAGAACATTATGAATACAAGCTACCAGGCCAGATGTCAATCACAGAAATTAAATGCTTATAGAAAACCATTAAGATCAACTTTTTCCTATTGCAGATGAGCCACAAGCCAAGAAATCAAGCACTCTTGAATAATCAAATCAGTCATGGAGGGCTTAAGCCTAAGCAACATTTTACAAGAAGCAATGTTAAGTTTACCCAGACCACCCAAGCCACTGCATTACACTCAGCTGCTGTTCCTTCTCTTTCAACTTACTGTCACTTCCGTAACTCGTCCATCCAAAGATGTACTTATGCCTTCAGTAGCCAATTTGAGATCATTCATTAGCACTATAAATTGTCGTGCAGATGACACATTAAAAATTTAAGAAACACTATAGTAGCAACAAAAGGTTGAGCAATTTTATGTAGCAGAGGGGCGGGGAGACAAACTTACTGACTCCCAAGACCATCCCTCCCTGTTGTTCAGACTCCTGTAGCCCCACCACCCAAACACAAGGCAGCAGCTCCAATCTCCCCGTGACAGGCTGGCAGGTAAGGAATGGGGGGCAGATGGAGAACTGTAGACTGTAGAGGTGCTGCATAAAGCAGTGAGCCACAGTTTGGTCACTCATGCTATATCAGCTTGATGCACAATGGACAGGAAAGCGCCCAGTCTGAAAAATTGCCAAGTCTAAGCTTTGTGTGTACTTCAGCATCACTAACAGCTGGAAGAATGATGCACAAACAGCTACATCTTGATATGTGGGTGTGTAAATTATAGGTGGATTCAACAATTTGAGAGTTTACAGGGGAATATGGAGTTTGTTACTTTCAATAACATCCCAGGTCATTAGTGATTGAAAGTTACTACTTTCCAATTGCTGTCTGTAGGCTTAAGTGAAATCAGTTAATCTCATTCCAGTTTCAGTCCCAGCTGTCCTCAATCTTCAAACCATGTTGGATCCAAATGATACAGGGCTTTACACGTGTGGATCATTGTCTGTATCTAGATGTGAAAAAGAAGTCAGTATAGTATTTGGAGCACCACTGTAAAGCATTATCACCAGTGAAACCCACCATGCAATCAGACAGCCTTGTTCTACTCCAGCTATACTGTAGTCATGATCTTTAGTAGCATCACTAGGGAGAATGCATTTTAATGAACAAATCCTTTTGTTTTGGACGCTGCCAAAGAATGGTGGCTCCCCTACTTCCAGAACACTCACTTGTGCAGTCCAACAAGGCCTGATTCTGTCTGCATCTTTTTTATATCTCAGTATACCCATCCAAGGGAATTGTGTGATGGCCTGGTTTCCAATGGCATTAACCCAGACAAACGAAAATCAGCTGTACAGTGCTTTCATTTCAGATGCAAGTAGCACTGGCTCCTGCTTATCTTGATGTCTGGTCAAAGATCAGCTTCAGACAGCAATTCTTCATCCAGGGGCTGATCCAAAGAGGAGAGGGGTAATATGTGCGAGGAGAAGGAAATACAGAGAATCTAGCAACCACCATCACATCACCCTTTGCCATGATCTTACCCTGAATGATCATACTGGTCCAAATCGTTTTGGACTCTGATGCTGGAGCCTCCTTCTGGCAAAGCTACATCCTAACAGATGGTGATTGTGTGCAAACGTTCATGGACCACTGCCTAGATCACTTCACCTTCTGATATCTGGGGCCAAACACACAGATCTTAAAAACCTTTAGTCAGTCTCCTCAGTGCCCACCTGTGGGTTTTGGGTCCATAACTAGGGGACACAGACCTGTACTTCTCACAGCAGCCAGGAAATCCTAAGTGAATGCAGAAGAATCATCAAATGGAAAGCCATTGAAATTGTACAGGCCAATAAACTTGAGCAGTTCCAGTTGCTGTCCACGTAAAAATGAATTAGGCAGGCTGGGAAATTTGAGCTTGAAACAGTTTAACACCAGATTCATGAACAGGGTGGCTGTTTGGCACTCACAGCCTAATCCTGCTTCTATTAAATTTGATAGCAGAAGTCCTTCTTCAGCAGAACGAGGATTGATTGGAACCTAATCAGCACCCTCATGTACTTACTGCAGAGCGAGGGCTGGCAATGAACGGAGGGGTGATAGACGTATCCTCTCACCTCCTAGATGTGATTTCTCCCCCACTGTCTCAGAATTGAGAATTACTCGTGAGAGTCACGGTGTGGGAATTTATACTGCCATTACCCAGGCTGTTTCTCTGAAGACTGTTAATTACTCAGGACAGTCCCACTAAAAATAACTGGAAAATACTAAGTACAGGAGTGGCTCCCAACCTGTTTGGGTTGAGGGCCATAGACATAATTTTTACAGCTCTGAAGGGCCACCAGCCTCCACCATCAGGCCCCCTCCCACATGAAAAAGCAGTTCCCTCCTCATTGATTTCCCATCTTCCTGGCTGCAGCAGGGAAATTGCACACCTCCTGCAGCCTTCTGCATCCCACCTGGGTCCTAGGCCGTGGCTCCCTTCTGCAACCAGGGAGACAGAAGCTCTGGCTCCAGCAAGGACACCAGCGCCTTTGGACCTAGGCAGAGTGATTTGCCTTGTTTCCTGCTACAGCCAGGGGGAGAGGATTGCTGATTTCCCCTCCCCTCAGCTGCAGCAAGGAGCCTGCACTGGTCTTTTAACCCTGCAGAAACACAGGCCACCTCAGTCCTTAGGGATTGGCTCCCTTCTGCAGCCAGCAGTTGTGTTGTGGGCTACTTTGAAAACCTCCCATGGGCCACAGGTTGGGAACCACTGAAGTACAAGAATACGCTGGGCTGTACATCTTATCACTAAAGTTTCCCAACTTCATTTCCCAATCCTGTTTTGAAACTATATTTCTTCCGAGAAGCAAAACATCTTTTCCTTATTTAGGATGACATACAGTACAGTAGCAGCTCTCAGTATGAAGCCCTTTTGTGAGATATCAAATACTGGAGGAGAAACAAAGTCTCTCAATTAATTTCTTAGGGTGAAAAAGAGCGCTGTTTTTTCTTGCTCAGATAACTCTAAAGAGAAGTTCAAGAGATTTTCCGCTAAATTCCAGAAAGTGTTACCTATAGGCTTAGCCCAAGCATGAGAAATTTCAGCCCAAAGGCAGCTGCTTGAGAATTATAAGTATTAAGAACAGGGATTTAGGGTAAAAGTTTCATCTCAACCTTAGCTATAGTGTTACGGTACAGCGGTTATAAACTCTAAATAAAATTGCGTTGTGCTGATCCTGAAGTGGTTCTAAGACTTTAAAAGTTCAGAAAAAGAAATCCACAAGACACAGAATGGCTTTAAAATGAATCATGTTTAGAAGCACTATCTATGGAGGCTAAGAAGGACAAAGAGTCTCCCAATGCCTCTATTTGGTGTAATTACAAGAAATGTATTAGGTAGGAAATGCCCACTTGTTCCTAAAGATAAGCAATGTTCTTTGGGAAGGTGAAATCTCCCCCAAGTTCCCTGCCTCTCTGTCATGGCTAAAAATGAAACTGTTCTGTTATGGTTAATCTGTTTTCTACCTTTTTCGAGCGGCAATAACCACTAGGGTTTTTGTCTTTTTTTTTTTCAAATTTGGAGATTGTGTTTAGTTTTTCTCTATGCTTGTGTTCATAGTCTTTTTTGAGATGACTCTTTTACAGATTGTTCTTTCCAGTTCAATGTATTGGTAATTGTTTAATCTTTTTGCATGTGTATTGAAGAACAAGAAATCCCTTTTGTTCACAGACAAACCAGAAATGCAGTATATAATTGCTGCTGCTGTTATTCAAAGTAGATATGGTATACAGTTCAGAGGTGCTGAGCAAGGAAAATCTTGCTTTTTAAATCATCCCAGCAAATTGCTACAAACTTCAGTTTTATGAAAAGGTTCTAAAACAATGTTTCTGTGTATGGCTGAAAAACAGTATGTAGATACTTTATATGCAAAAGAGTATTAGCATTAATGTCATCTAAGACAGAAAATGAAGCTCATCTGTAATGAAAAGTGAAGTTTGAAAAGAGCATTAATATCTAAAAATATTCACATAGTGAGACTAATGGGAAAGTAGTAAGAAGAGCTGGAAATGATGCCAAAGGATGGTAATTATTATTTGGTGTGAATAATTGAAGTCTAGCCATGAGCAGAGGCAGATCCACAGGAAAGTTTCAGAGGGAACAGATTCTTTCAGGTGCAGACTCTGTTCTTGAATACAGCTGGAAGTGATGAAAGGTGTGTTTGGGTCCGCCTGTAGGTTGTGTGTTCGAAAGTGTGTACATGGACACCAAGTAACAAACAGGTTGTTTGCTAAACCTGAGTAAGTTCATGGAGTTTTAATCAGAGCCTTGCTAAAGTCTTTAGAATACTAGCCATCAGATTTTTGATCAGCCACGTTGGTTGAAGTTTCTGAGAAGTTATTCATTTCCTGGTGGTGAGGGCCAGAGCTGAGATGAGCTAAGCAGGGAAGACTTAATGTATTAAAAAAAACAAACAAACAAACAAAAAAACAACAACACTAGGCAAAGTGGATAATCATCAACAGAGGGAGCTAACAGGAAAGTTTTGGAGAGGGAGTGTGGGAGGCTGCGTATTATTTGTGACATCAAGATCATGATCCTCAAAGTATATACAGTATCCCTTTTCCTGCATGAAGCAAAAAGGGATTTCATATGCATGAAGTACAAGTTGTTGGCTCTGCTGGAGGAAAAGATTCTTGGTTTCAAGGGGCAAGCTGTGATGCTACTAACAGTCAGAGAAATAGAGGCATTCCTGAACAACCAGTGTTGGGGAACAATAGTGCTCCAAGTTCCAGGGAAAATAGAACTGGCCGCAAAAAAAATCTGAGAGGGGAAGTCAGAATGGAGACCTGGTGCTTCATAACCACCGGGGCGAGTGGTCATGACAGCGTTCTGCGTGATTGCAGACAGACAATGATAGGCAGACTCTGGCCACCTGAGACTAAAAGAGAAATAGGGCAAATTCCATAAAGCTAGAAGTTTCAAAACGATACCAGGCGCTCAGTTTGGAAACTGTGGAAAATACTTCTCAGCTTCAGCAGGTCCAAGAGAAGGGAGACAGGTGTGGCACAGGTCACGGCCCAAACTCACTTGCAAAGAGTTCTTCAAAGATTAACGGTAGACAAATGATACTTGTTGGAGGTTAAATACACAGAAGAGTTGAAAGGATAGACTGAGTGGTGTACTGCATTCCTGAAGTCATGATGTGGGATATCACTCTGTTTCTGGAGAAGCTTCTGAAGTCGAGAGGCAACGATCTATTTCTGATGGTTCATCTTGACACAAGCAACACTGTCAAGGCTTAGGTCACAGACAGATGATTTCAGGGAACTTGGGAACATGCTGAAATAGACTATCCAAGCCATTTTCTCTGAGACCCTAACTATGTGTCAAGCAAAGGGAGACGGAAATCAGGAGATCCTGAAAGTGAATCTCTGGGTAGGTAGGTGGTGTAGGGGGAAGGGCTTTGGTTTTGTTGAATGTAGGTTTACCTATGGGAAGAAAGGAGTTGTGCATTTTGGATGGCCTCTTCCTCAGTAGAGGGGGGACTAATTTGTTTGGGGGCTAGCTGACTAGAGAGTCAGGAGAGGATTAAACTAAGAGCACAAGCAAATTGTAAAAGTGTTGGAAGATAGGAGTACTCAGCAAAACGTCAAGGTGCTGAGAACAAAAGTAATCAGGGAACCAAAGGACATGAAGAGAAGAAATGCATGAATACCCTGAACACCACTGAAAGGATCCTGTTTAAAAAACATGAGGAATTATAATTGTGCATTTGTTGATTGTTGGTGTTACTGAAACCTTGTGGGATGATTGGTGCAACTGGAATAGTTAAGGTTATTTAGGAAGAACTGAGTGGGCAAAAAGGGAGGGACAGTGGCACTCTATGTAAAAAATGTCATTGCCTGCTTCCGAGTCTGTGATAATTCAGAGGAAGAGCATCTTAATGTTTATGAGTCAAAGTCCTGTTAGGTGAAACACAAGATGAGGTGCTAATTGTTGTCTACTCCAGATCATCAAATCACATTAGAGAACATGATGACTGCCTCTTACCACCTGTCTATGTTGGGGAAAAAAAAGCTGCATGATCATGTGTACTTCAATTTGAGTGACATGATGGAGGCCTCATGCTACCAATGCTAGAACATCCTTGGACCTTCTAAATGCAATAGATGACAGTTTCCTAACTCAAAAAGTGTTGCAGCCAATATGAGAAGTTCAGTATTAAGCCATATTCTAACGAATAAAGAAGAACTTATCGCAGAACTAAAATATATGGGTAGCTTAGGTACAAGTGATCATGACTTGATCATATTTATAATGTGCAAGCAGAATAAACTCCTTATAAGTAATGCATATACTTAGTTCTTTAATAGCTCCAATTTCAAAAGCTGAACACAATTCTGAAGTGTGTCAGTTGGGAGGAAGAATTTAGTCAAAAGAATGGGAATGGTAATGAGAATCATTTGAGAACATTTTACTAGGTGACTCAAAAGCC
This sequence comes from Podocnemis expansa, assembly GCA_007922195.1. Taxonomy (NCBI): domain Eukaryota; kingdom Metazoa; phylum Chordata; order Testudines; family Podocnemididae; genus Podocnemis; species Podocnemis expansa. The sequence continues at coordinate 8,343,094 of ML682065.1, forward strand.
ACAAACAAGGAAAAAGGCTGTGCTGTTTTAAAAGACATGGTTTACAGGCGAAATGAAAGCAGCTGTAAATAACAACAAAATGACAAACGGGGAAATTGATGGCAATCAGTATGAATTAGCAGTTAGGAACTGTAGAAAAAATTGATAAGGGAAGCAAACGGCAATAAAAAGAAATCTATATCCAGTAGAGCTAAGGACAGTAAGTTTCTCCATATCCCCCCCCCAACATATTAGGAATAAGAATCCTGACAATATAATTAGTCGATTACTAGGTATAAATGTTAGAATTATCAATAATGATGCAGAAAAAGCAGAAGGGTACAATAAATATTTCTGGTTTTGTAACTGGCAGAAAAACAGATTATATAGTCTCACTCTTTTCATTCCATTAATAATCTCTGAAGAATATTAAACAGAAGCTAAATTTTAAAATTAGTAGGTCCAGATACCTTGCATTCCAAGAGTTTTAAAAGAGCTAACTGAAGAACTTTCTGGCCTCTTAATCTTGATTTTCAATAACTCTTATAGTACTAGGAAAGTGCTAGAAGAAGGCTAATGATCTGCTAATTTTTTTAAAGTGTATGTGAGATGACCAAGGAAATTTTAAGGCCATTACCCAGATATTGATCCTGAGCAAGATAATGGAACAGCTGATATGGGACTTGATGAATAAAAACCAAAAGAGAGCAATCTAATTAATATAAATCAACAGGAATTTATGGAACATAAATCCTGCCAATCTAATTCAATATATTTTGATTAGATTACAAGTTAGGTTGATAAAAATAATAATGTTGATATAATATAATTGGACTTTTCTAAGGTGTTCATCATGGTATTGCATATTATTTTGATTGGAGTAAAAAAACAGAACAATATAAAATTATCCTTAAACATATTAGAAACTGTTTAACCAATAGGTCTCAAAATAATAACTGTAAATAGGGAATTATCATCAAGCAGGACTACCTCCAGAGGAATCCCACAGAAATTGGTTATCAGCCCTATATTTTTAACATTTTTGTCAGTGACCTTGAAGAAAACATAAAATCACTATTGATAATATTTGCAGAGGACACGAAAATTGGAGAAGTATTAAATAATGAAGAGGACAGATCATTGATTTAGAGCAATCTGGTTCATTTGGTAAAGTGAACTCAAGCAAACTATATGTTTTTAATATGGCTAAATGCAAATATACACATCTGGGAACAAAGAATACAGACTGTACTTACAGGACAGGGGCTTCTTTCCTGGGAACCAGTGATTCTGATAAAGATTATATGTAACCAGTTGAACATGAGTTCCCAGGCTGGTGCTGTTCCCAAAGAGAACTAATGCCTTCCTGGGATGCATATCAGGGCATTCCCAGGTAAGATTAGAGAGATTATTATATGATTGTATTTGTCATTAGTGCAACTGCTACTTGAAATCTTGTGCTCAGATTCAGTGCCTACAATTCAAAAAGGATGTTGATAAATTGAAACAGGGTCAGAGAAAAGGCTCAAGAATGATTAAAGAATTAGAAGACATGGCTTATAGTAAAGAAAAAAAAAAGCAAGGAGTCTTGTGGCACTTAGACTAACGGATTTATTTATCGCATGAGCTTTCATTGGAGAATATCCCACTTCTTCAGATGCTTTGAAGGGGAGGAGCTTACAGAATAGGATGAAAATAAATGCAGGGGAGCATAAGACATGATACCATGTCTTCCACTCCCCAATAGTCAACTAAAATAAAACAAAGAAACGTAGCTGAAAGCCGTCAGGTAAAGTGTTGCTGTAGGCCTGTGCAGTTTCCTCTTGTGTTGTCTGAATTCAGTGGCCAGAAATTGGAAGCTTCAACCCCTCTGCAAATTCTGGGGCTTTAAATATCCTTTTTGCACATGATGGGGGGGGTACCTTTTACACCCTTCCAAAAATAAATTGAATTATCTCATTCTTCCTAGCCCAAATATGGGTGTTTTCCAGAAATTGCTGGGGGTACTCTCTTGACATCTATTTTCTAGCATATTCTTCCATTTTCTTGTTTACCAGCTTGTGGGTTTTGCGGTGGGTTTGCAGTGATGTTTTCCACCTCTTTGTCTGCAAAACATGATCAAAAAACACCTTCCCAAATTCTGCATGGCCTACGCTCTCCTCTCCGCTAGTTAGCCTTCTCCTATTGCATAGACAAATGCAAACCTTGCTTTACAAAGCTTGCAGGATTTCATCCTATTGCATAGCAAACTTACTTACAGTCTTTGCAAACCGAGCCACTCTTTGCAAAGATCTGCAGGATACATGCATTTCAGCTTCTAGAAAGAACTAGTACCAAGCTCCTTACTTATAATAAGTGAAATACTGTAGAACCATGGTTTCTTAGACTTACATAAAGAAAAATATATTTGTATAAAATAGATAGAGAATAATATATGCATGTGAGCTCAATATAGGTATATTTTGTCTACAGAATCCATTCCTATAATTTGGATGTCTAGACAGGTGGATGGAAAAGGAAGAAGATTTGGAGATATTGTTTATCTTCTTTGTCAAACAAATGTACCATGAGAATGGACTAGACAGACAATGGAGAGTGTAGTAGTGATTTCTATGGGTTAGGATACAAAGGAGTGGTGTCTAAAGGAGCAATGACAGTGTCTGCTCCAGGTCACCATGGTTCAACTAGACAACATAATATTAATAATGGGCCAATTTACAGAGTACTTGAAATCAAAAATCATCATACTTCTGGATACCAGTTGACTGATAGTGCCAGACACTGAAAATCACAAAGTAAAGAAAATTGTAAGCTTTCATTTCTGCATAGCCTATCAAAATAGGGAAACAGTGGCAGAAGAGCAATCTGTTCCAAGTATTCACAATGCCAGTGAGTTATAAAAACCTAGAAATTTCAGACTACTCTGAGCTCTGCTCACTGACCCATGTGTAACCTTGGACGTGTCATGTAGCCTTTCTGTGCCTCGATTTACACATCTATGAAATGACTAATGATATTTGCCTGTCCCATAGAAATGCCCTGAGCTTTAGTCAGGGGCATCACTGGCACCTGGCACATGGGGCCAGTGCCCCGAATGCCGGCACCAGTGTCCCAGGTCCTGGTGGGACCTCGCCTCTCTCAGTTTCCAGCCGGATCGGCCCGGGGATCTGGGGCCCAGGCGCCTGTGGCCGCAGCTGCCACTCCCAGCCCTGTCTCTGGCCGGAGATCCAGGGCCCAGCCACCCGTGGCCGCGGCTGGTGCTCCTGGCCCTGTCCCTGGCTGGGGATCCGGGACCCAGCCGCCCACGGCTGCAGCGGCTGCTTCCGGCCCCTTCAAAGGCCAGGCGACCCCGCAGCTGCGGCTGCCACTCCCCGCCCTGTCCCCAGCTGGGGGGCATGGCGTGGGGCAGGAGGTGGGGCCTGTGGGCAGGCCGCAGGGCCCGGGCCCATGCCCCAGGTCATTCCCCAGGGCAGCGACGCCCCTGGCTTTAGTATTTCTAAATCACTGACATCCTTATATGAAAGACATTATAGAGGTGTAAAATAACAATAACAGTTAGTTATGGCACCTGATATTGAGAAGCCTAGTAGATTAAGGTATGAATGACATAAATCGTTCATTTAATCAGATATTTCAATGGTTTATAGTATTGGTAATTTCTTCCATTTTTAATATACTATCTCTTCAATTAAAAGTCGATCTGAGGGAGCCTTATAAGATTTGTCCAAGTCCTTTCTGAATTCATTACTTTAGCAGCTAGTTAAGAGTCCATCTTTTTTTTTCCCGCTCCCTCGGATGAGAGGGAGATGGCCATTCCATTGCTTTCTGAGTCATGTTATCTATTTTCATTTCAGAAAGTCACTATCAGGCCTGACTGCTGTTTTCCAGATGAAAAGACATACATAAAATGAGATGTGGAAAGCCAGAAACCAGTAAAACAGTCTGGCATGCAATCTGCAAATAAAATTTTATCTTAAAGATGATTTTACCCTCTTATTTTTTTGACAAAGCTACCATCTCTTTTCAACAGCATGACTATGACTCAGGCCCTCTCACCTCTTGCTATGTTCTTTAGTTTTGATGGAATAGTTGATGGAAGTTGTCCTTTTCTTTTCTTTTCTTTTCTTTTCTTTTCTTTTCTTTTCTTTTCTTGCATGTACTAATTCCTTTTAATACAAGTTCTGGAGGAGTAGCCGTGTTAGTCTGTGTACAGCAAAAACAGTGAGAGTCCTGTGGCACCTAAAGACTAACAGATTTCTTCAGGCATAAGCTTTTGTTGGCTCCAACCCACTTCATCAGATGCTCTCTATGTATTCAACTTAGGTACTCATCATTTATAGACATTAAACCTAGACCATGATATGAGAATGCCATCCCAGTATTTTTTATGAATCTTGTCTAGGGTCTCTTCCACAGTTTGCTTTCACAGTTGCTAATGAACTTCTCTTTTCTGAAATAAATCTTTCTCACATCTTCAAAACAAGACAGGGAGCTGCTTCTGCTTCCCCCACCCTTTAGTTTTTAGTTGTTTTAAGCATTAGCAAAGTTTGACATTGTACAAGCCACAATTAAAGATGAAATTCTCATCTAGCATAGTGCCCTAATTTCACCAACTTTGGTGGTGTTTTGTTGATTAGTATCGGTAACACTTCTCCCAGACTGGAATCCTGTCATCCACCCACTTTTAGACTGGGTCACCAGGTCACAGCCATGCTATTTGTTAACCATATTTCCTTAGCAAGTCCAACTGGGTTTAAAAGTTCGCCAGAAGATTTCCTCTGGCACCCGTGATCAGTATGAAATTGCCATTCCTCTCGACATCCCTTTCAAAACAAGGGTATTTATTTATGCATAAGGATTTAATAAACAGAGGAAAAGAATTCAAACAAGTAAGATGTTTGTTATATGTATTGTTTTACCTTACTGAGGTTTAAGAAAGCCTAGGCACTACAACATATGGGAATGAAGAAACATTGCCTGTTTCTCAGCTTGAGGATTGAGGTGTTTAACCCTTCCAAATTATTTATTTTATTGGTTCCACTTGAATTTCCTCTCTGCCCTTCTCCCCCCTCAGGTGATGGGGATAATTACAACCAGCCCATTGATAAAGAGTGTGAGACGAATATATTCAAAGGATCTGACACCTGCACTGGTTGTTGAATATCAGTGACTGTGCAAGCGACAGTCATCTGCCACCTTATAAATGTGTAAAACCACCCAGGACTCTTTGTCTCATCGATGCATACAGCATGACAGCAATAAAATGAGCAGAAGCATGTTATGTTCATACAAAATGATACAGATATCTCCAACATTGTTCCCACTAAACATTTGTGAGAACTAGATTCTAGTGAAGATTTAAGAATGATTTAAATGCCAGTCGAGCAAACACTTAAGTACGTGGCTAGTTCCATTGTGTTGACTGAGAATATGGAGCCAAGTTCCAGAGAGGCAGCTGTGTTAGTTCAGTAAAAGAAAGGAGTCCTCTGGCACTTAAAGACTAACCAATTTACTTATTGCATGATATTTCATGGGAAAAAATCCTACTTCATCAGGCACATTCAAGATGGGGGAATTTACAGAATGGGAGGAAATAAAAAAAAATTAGAGTATTACAGATTCATAATAATATTTACTTTTACTTCTTTATCTAATGTAGCCCACTTGATGGTTTATTTGCTTAAACCTGTTTATAGATGATTTCCCTTGGCCTCTCAAACTCTTTGTCCATGTTTGTCTTCGATGAAAAGGAAGAAAACAACTATCTTATACAATTATATAACAATGATATATTTTAAGGCATTTATTTTAGTAAGAGACTGAAATGCTTGTCATACCTGCTCCCTGTAGCATTTCCAGCTCAAGTTTTTGTTGTTCTTTTCATTGTCCCTGCTTGCCCTTTACCTCACACAAATCATAAATAAAACAGGCTCCCATGTGTTCTTTCCAGTACCCTATATTGTGATTATGGCATTTTTTGTTGTAACATTGATTTGAAAAACCTGTCTCTGTTCCTGGGTATACAGTAATGGAAATCTGAATCCTGCAAGAGGGAGTTATTTAGTCTTTATTGAGATGATTTATAGAGAGCTTTCAAAACAGACAACTAAAGGAAAAACAAAATGTTGTGATCACAAATTCTGCCTTTTCCTGTCTATCTGAATAAAAAAAAAAGTTTATTCTAGCCTTAAAACCCCGTTTTTATACTGGCTGTGCCTTCAGGAGGCTCTGGGGCCAAGCGGTTATTAATGTTTTGGTACCCGCATTGAATACGGAAAGTGTGTCATACTCAAATACTATTTATTTATTTATGCATTTATTTTCTTTTCATTGTCCTCTTTGTTGTATAGCAAGAAACTTAGGGCAACATTTTCCTCTCAGCTCCCCATGGTGGACCTTGAATCTGCATGCAGATATCCTGTTGCACACATGCATTTCAGGAGAAAAGAATATTGGAGTCAACACTTGCCGTGAGGGTAGAAAAAGAGGATTATTTTTAGGAGAGCATGGACCTCAGAAATGTAATGTGCCTCTTGAATGAGAGCATCTCATTCTCTCCTCCCTTCAGTAGCTTAGGTTAGATTCTTCAGAGTGTTGTGTCCACTTTGGTTCATACCACTAGTGTAATCTGGCTGTAAAATCAATTTAGCAAGCCAAGGAAGGATAGCCCCAGTGTAAGGTGGATTCTACGTTTTTTTGGGGCCGATGTAGAGGCTCTGGTGCCTGTGTACCTTTCCTACTACCAGCATACCATGGAAAAAGGACACGGCTGAAATAAAATGGATGTGGCAACACAACCTGATTTCTGGCTAATCTTTGGCTAGATTTTCAGCTATGATGACTGGTAGAGTCCAACATAAATGGGTGAAGCTCTTGGACTGCTTTCATCTGGGAGAATATCCTGCATGGAGCAGTATGGGGGGAAAGAGCTTTGAGCATCCTTTGCAGATGATCCCCTGACCTGTATTTGGTACCCTTTGGATGGCGAGTTCTGCTTCCATGCAGTGAGATCAACTTGAGCATGTGCGAACTCGGCTACTTTAGTGAAACTCTAGTGTCTTCAAATCCACTGGCTAGAAAATTGGAAAGAAATATTATCTGGCCAATCTTCTTAAATAAACACACAGAAAATTTCCACTGATTGAATATTTGCATTGCTTCCAAGAAAAACATCTCTCCTATCAGTGTCTGCTCCAGGTTTTTGCCTGATTTCTCTTAGAGTTGGCCTTAATCTGGTTTCCTCATTCTCACTTTATGCCTCTGGTTCTCATTGTAGATAGTCCCTTGTACTCGAAACATGTTAAGGTTATCTTTGGTTAGAATTGTTCAGGTGATGTAATTTCTCATTTTATTTAATCCCTCATGATTTTTCATTCTAAGTAATGTCTGTGTCCAAGGAACAAGTTTCTAGCTTAGGCCTCATCAGATATATTACACCATAGGCACCAGCCCCAAAACTGAGGCACTGTAGATTGCAGAAATGTAGAGGGCCCCGCACCTATGAAAAATCACTGCTGTCACGTCTGCCCCACGGCCACTTTTGATGATGGTGTGGGGCAAAGAAGTGCCCTGCTGCAAAAAAAAAGCTGTGCCCTGCTGAAGGCACTGACAGGGAGCAATCTGCTCCTGAAGTAACATGGTGCAGCTGTGTGCCATGGTACAATTCCAGGCACCATGACAGTTTGATGCCTGGGACTTGTCAAGCCCTGTTCTAGTTAATTCAGGCTTCTTTGGCAACCCTGATAGAGTAACCACCAGAGGAATGAATCCAAACGTTTGGTCTAGTAAAGTCTCTTTCTTAAAGTAAAAATGCAATCCCTTCAGCATCTTTAGAAAGACAGGCACTAGTGGGAGGTTGATACAAATCTTAAGGAATGGACAGGAAAATGTTGCCTTACGTTTACATGTTTGTGTTCATCTCTCTTCTGGCACTCTTTCAATAGCATCAGGTCATTCTTCTTTAAAACAAAGTTTTGACCTGGACTAATACTGGTGGAGCTCTCAACTGTCTGAAGAAAGTTTGCAATGAGCATTAGAGGAGAGAGTAGCACTTAACCCAGGGTATTTTTTTCCATTTTATTTATGTATTTATTTTGTATTCCAAAACTATTTTCTTCCACATGCCAGCTCTGAGCTGTACTAGCAAAGCTGAGCTAGACATTGCAGCTATGTAGCTTTGACTAATTATTACTGAGCATCAGACTGACATGTATTTTATCATACCAGCAACCTGAAAAAATTGAGGAATTCATAGTAAGTCTGAAAATCTCAAACTCTCAAGTAACTTATGGTGATTGATTGATCAATATTCATGCATCTAGTGGGATGTGACTTACATAAAGCTGAACCATGGCAAGACATCACAAGAGAATGTCTGTTTAATGGGAGATGGGAAGAAATTTTCAAATATTAGACAGGTGGTTTTTTTGCAATAACAGACACTACTCTAAATGCTAAGAGAATAGTCTTGGAAATAACAGATCAAGTATGTGGATGGCAGGATGAAAGCAGTAGTATCATTTGTATTGGTAACAGGGGGGCACCATTTAGAAGAGAGTTGCCCTGATGTGAAGTTGAAACAATTAGATGCAAAGTTCTTCACATGTACATAAAAGAAATGCATATATTGGATGTCAGATCACAAAACCACATCAATGTATCAGTTGGGGTTTGAACGATGCCAACAAAATCAAAGTGATCCAGTGTTAAACAGAAGTTTTTGTGAGGTAGAACATATTGGCATGCATTTTATTTAGACAGTTGTACCTACAGCACTAATTTTCTGTATTTTTCTTATTTATTATTAAACAAGTTTGTAATGTACCACAGCCTGACCTTTATCAAAGAGTATTTATTTTAGATATAGGAACTAATCCTATGAGGGCTTGAATACCATTCATTGGCTCCACTGGGGGTGCTCAGCATCTTGTAGGCATAGACCTTTGGAGAAACTATCATTTCGTGGTTACAGCAAGGTACTTAGTGTAGCAATCTCTCATTTGTTCTCCTGTTGTCCCACCCCTTATAAAAATATACTATTGCATTTTAATGTAATATTTCTAACCACTATATTTTACAATGGTTCTACTGCCAGGCTTTTAGCAATTGTTCTTAAGGAACATATATTATTACAAGGGCCTGTTTCACAGTGTAGTTTTGGGCTAGCCATTTAGATTGGTATTTTCAAAAGAGCTTAAGGGAGCTATGTACTTGATTCCCATTTAATTTTAACTCCCTTAGATTCCTTTGGAAATCATAGCCTTATCCTTTCTCTGATAGCTTTACCTATCAGGATAAAGAGAACAATAACTGCCTTACAGGATGGAGTCAGGCTAGTTTCTATAAATTAGTTTGAGATGCTTGGGTCTTATTTTCCATTGTTAACACTAGATAAAAGGCCCAAAGTTGCTACAGGAAATGAACATAAGGAGAGGCACGCACAGGAATTCAAATTTCTGTGCTTTTGGAGGGGTGTGTTCTGTACCCCTACTGGGGCACTGGGAGCTGAACGAAAAGTCAGGTCCTGCAGGGACTTGGGGAGGGGGGCACAGAGTTCAGGAGCTCCAGAGTCCAGAGTTGCTCTGCATGCACCTGAACACGAAAGTTGCAGTTTTGTAGATAGAAACTAAACAATCCCCCCCCCGATAAACCAACACCCCTTGCTTGCCCCTGTAATTTGCTAAGATTGTGTGTCAAGAGAAACAATACAGCACCAGATATTTATGTTTGCAGTGTTCTTATGGGCATATTGGTCCCAGGGAGTGACAGATCACGTAGGTGAGGTAATATTTTTTACTGGACCAGCTTCTTTTTGTGGAAGTGATAAGCTTTCAAGCTACACAGCTTCTTCATCTGATTAAGTGGTTTGCAGCCCAGGAAAGCTTATGCCCAAAGCCATTTGTTAGTCTCTAAGACTATGTGTACATCTAAATGCTTAGTTCCGACTTAGTTCAACCTAAGCATGTATTTTTAGTTTGAAATAACTTTTTAGTTTGAAGTAGCCATGCTTTTTTTTAGTTTGAACTAACTTTTTAGTTCAAACTAAAAAAAAAATGTGGCTAGTTCAAGCTAAAAATAACAGTTCAAACTAACCACTAGTTTGAATTTATTTAGTTTGAAATAGCATTACTACATCATGCTAGTTCGAACTAAAGTTCAAAATAAGTTTGAACTAAGTAATTAGTTCGAACTTACCATTCAAACCATCTAGTTCAAACTAAGCTATTTTTTTTTTTTAAAGTTCAAAGTAGGCAAAGCCTCATGTAGTCAGGGCTCAAATTAGTTCAGATTAAACCTCCTTAATCTGGACTAATTTGCTAGTGTAGACACAGCCTAAGGTGCCACAGGACTCTCAGGCTTTGTACACACTTACACAGTTAAATCGATTTAACCTATATTGAATTAATAAAATCAATATAAAAATCTTTAAATCAATATAAGTTAAATCAATTTAACTGGTCCCCACTAGAAACTCAAATCAAAATAGCATGTGAATGGATAGAACTTGCTATTTTGGTGTAGGAGAGAGGCATCACGGGAGATGTGGTAACATGGCCCCCTAGAAGTGCCATGCCCCCACCCAATATATAGAAAAAGGAAAGCACCTGGGAAGAAGGGCAAAAAGTGTTAAATCGAGTTAACAGTTAAATCAAAATAACATTTCCACATTGTGTTATTTTGAAATAATTTTGATTTAACCGTCATATTGCTATAATACCTGGTTTTATTATATCGATATGACTTTCCTTATATTGAAATAAGGGATCTACCATTTTTTAAATTGAAATAACCAGTGTTATTTCGATTTAAACAGTGTGTGTGGACATACCCTCATAGTTTTTGCTGTATATAGACTAACACAGCCTACCCTCTGGAACAGCTTGTTCAGGTACTGAAAAGTTTCTCTGTGTTAGTTCAGAACTGCTCTCTTTCACCAACAGAAACTGATTCAATAAAAGATATTTCCTCTACCAAACTGTCATTCCACACCTGATGTTGATGACATTTGTTCTTCTCTGCTTCTTAGTTTTTTCCCTATATTTTTTCTTTCCTGATGCAAAAGACAATTTCTCATAGAGGAGAGGTGAAATACCATTTTTAATATCTTCTCCAAAGATTTGACCAGTTAATGATATGTTGTTCACCTTGTTATGGTGGATTCAAGATTTGTGCACATTAAAGAAGAAAATTGCTTAGTAGCAGCAGAAGTGCTTTCAGTGCTTATTACTGGCAGATAATAACCTTAGTTAATTTGTAAATGCCCTTTATGCCAGCGGGCAAATGCAGGGAAAAAGCCCTTAGTCCTCACAGATCTTTGGAAATTATTCTCTACTTTGATAGCACAATAACTACTACGCTTGTGTCAGCCTGGGATATTTTTAAATTGACTTGTCCACAGGTTGATATGCTAAAGTAATAGGTTGCTCACAACTGGAATGGAAGAAATGAACAATTTTTTGTAGCTATTTAAAAATAAATAACCATGGGGCTCAATTCTTAGCTGTGCTCAGTATATGTTGGACATCACATAGTGAGGGAACCACCAAGGAGCTGTTTACAATTACCCAGTCTTGGTGTCTGTTCAATGCTGGCTCTGGCCCCAGCATAATTTAACATAGCCTCAGGGTTGTTCTAGTCTACATTGGTTGGCTGTGACTCTAATGGACTAATAATCTACGATGGATCAGCAGAATCCAGCAACAGTCAGCGTATGCCTCTGTCTTCCAAGCTACACTCCCTTCTCTGGAGATCAGGTGAAGAGGACAGTAATGTGGAAACTAGTTGTACTTGCTTTGTGCCTCACATAGAAATTCCTGCATACCACACACATACCAGTCTAGTAACTTCAGCCTAGCTGCCCCTGTGCACCACTGGGGAGGTGCGAATGGGACGGGGGAGAGCAAAAGGGCTTGGTACATTGTCACTGCAGTTTCCCAAGAATACCTTTATCACAGTGTCCACCAGCTACCTTGTGCAGCAGTTCTGGTCTGTCAGTCACTGTCTTATGTCCTTCTCTGCCCTTGTCCATAAGACAACACCTATTGTTGTTTGCTCATCTTTTCCAAAAAGGCTTGGTTCTGAAAGTCTTTTTACTGTGTGCGTCAGGGAGTCACAAGGTTGTTACAGACTAATGCAAATATAAACTGAGACTAAACTTGAGTCCAAGTAACTTTATTCAATAGTAGGAATAAGCATAATTCAGACTGATACTTTTTCAAATGCATTTTGCATTCACCTTGTATAAATGACCACACAAAATGGTAGATAAGAAAGACTCTGTCATCTTCAGCCCTTTAAAAACAGAGATATTTTAACCCCTGCAAAACAAAGACAACGTTAAAAATAAACAGTAAACAGTAGGTGTTGCTTCTGCTGAGGGCCAGCAATTTTGGAAAGATGAGATTTTATTCCAACCATTTCTTCTTGAAGAGCAGCTCAGTGACATCACTGAGTGATTCTTTTAACTGCTCAAAGGCTTTTCAATGGCCTGAAACTTGGCCAGGAGGAAATGTTATTACACGTTTTCCTTTTTTGTTTTCTTCCCTGTCTTGTTTTCTTTTCCAAAAGGTATTTATCATAGTTATTGACCTTTTGGACAGCATAGCATAGGGCTCTCAAAGTTTTTGTGTTGCAACATGGTCGGCGACGTGTGCAACCATATGCAACACAGTTACCCACACAACCAAAAAGCCTCCCATCTTTGAAAAATCACCCAAAAGCCCATTCTTCTATATGGAAAGGCCACTGCAGCAGAGCCCACCACTGCTGAAAGCACCCGCAGCTGCTGAAAAGTCACCAAAAAGCCTCAATAAAGCCCTGCCCACTGTCAAAGCCCTGCTGCAGCCAACCTGACCCACCTCCGCTGCCAGGAACGTGAACCCACAGGAAGTGGTTGCAGCTCTCCAGCATCTTGCAGAGCTGGCTCCTGGCCTGGCTGTGTCGACACACTTGGCTGCATGTCATGACACACTGGTTCGGAACCACTGGTGTCTAGCAAACGTGTAATTCCAATTTGCCCAGTGTTCCCTGAATAGAAGAAGATTTTCATCCCATTGACATGTCCAATGGTTTTGGAATATGTCTGGAGACCAAAAGATAGACTCTTCTCCCAGTTACACTGGTTTAAATTCTGAGTAATGTCAGTGGTTTTAGTGGAGGTGATCTGTCTCTGCTGTCAGTGGAACTGACCACATCAGCTGGTCCTACTTTGTGGTTGCTGTGATTCTTTAGAATTTTTCTTCACCAGCATCTTTGTTTGTCAATGATTATCATGAGTTAAAGTCCTTTTAGTCCATACAGATGAAATTCACATTTCTCAGAGTTCTAACTCTTGCCGTTCTTGCAGGTGTCATATGAACTTGACAGATATCATATGAACATGGGGTAAATAATTTCAGTTATACTGTATTTTTGTTTTAAACTCATTCTCCTAAATTGACTATCAGATATTGGGCCTGGTTTCTCCCTGTGCTTCTTCATTCCATGCAGTGGTCTAACAGTGATCCAAAATATGGAGTGACACAATATGGAGTCCCAATATCCGTGTTTTCAACCATGCCATAGAACTGGTCAAAACATGTCCATCAAAACCTTTTTTTTTTTTTTTTTGGTCACAGTTTCCACAGGAAATGCCCTGTGGTTCTGGTTTTTTTGGTTTTTTTGCATGGGTGGGGTGGGGGTGGGGGTTTGGTTTATTTGCTAGTTTAATTTTCAGTTGCTGAAAACTAAAAAAATCTTTCATTTTCAATAGTAAAATGAGAACCTGAATAATTTCAAAGAATATTTTCTTGTGTTTATTGAAACTTTTGTGGAGAAAAATGTATTTACTGATGAGATCTATGTTAAAGAAGATAAAAGAAATTAAAGTCTGTTTTCGTGGCTTTTCACAAAGCAGTTGATTAGGCAAATTTATTCCAAAGTACAGGGGACCTGATTCTTGGTTTAATGGTACATGAGACCTGAGTTTCATGTCTTGCTTCTTGGTGTGTTTCTCAACAATATATTTTGAGTTATGTATGCTAAGCAACAGATTTGTAATACCACATAAAGATCATTGACCATTCTTCTATATGGAAAGGCTATTTATGAAACTGGAAAACCCTAGGCTAGATTATGAATCCATTGACTCAGATGAATTTGGCCTTTTGGTATTCATACAAATAAACACTTTCCACAGCTCTTATTCTAAAATAACTAGGCTTAGTTTTCTTTTCCTTACACTGACGTAAATCAAGACTCACTCTGCTAAGTCCATGATGTCACACTGTATTAAACCTGGTCAGAAGAGCATCTGGTTCATTGTGCGGGAATGAAACACCATCGTCCACTTAGTTCTTCCACACTGTGAAAAGACTCCTGGTGTTTGCTCGCCTGCCCATTTAGGTAGCAGTAGCTTGTCATTATGGTAGTGCCAGAGGGAGGTTAGCGAACTAATAAATAAATAAATGTTTCTGAAGAGAAAAATAGGCAATTTTTTAATGAAGAACTTCACCTTTTGACAGTGTGAATATGTGTGCCTGACAGCTAGACCAAACAATATTTACTTGAGTCTTTGTCTTATTGATATTCAGGTTTCATTTTAATGCGGTTTCTTCATGTTCAATATCAGTTTATAAAACTGAGTTACTTGTTCACTGACCCCCATAACCAAAAACTCCCATTTGTAGCTATATAATTAAGACACTTTGTAGCAGTGCAAATGCATGCTGAGGATTGATACAGTGAAGTCAGAATAAGTAAATTATTAATTCTCCATATTTTAGTTGAATGAAAGAAGGGAGGACCAAACTCATTTTTAATAATGCATTATTCATTACCTTTGTGGCCTTATGTACATATATAAAAACCCCATAAAATGCTTGCATTTAATTTCCCCTATACATAGATGAATAAATGGAACTTTTTCTAAACTTAAATATAGTTCGAGGGTTGATTCTGGAATTCATGTCCATCCATGGTGTGAAAGAATCAGAATGTCTTGACCAGCAGGTATGTTTTATGATCTATATAAGCACTCAGTGTCAAATCCTCAACTGGCATAAACTGGTGTAACTCCACTGAAGTTAGAGCTATGCTGCTACATCAGCTGGAGATCCAGGCTTCAGGCTTTTTCTGATGAAGTGGTTTGATTGAGGAGGATGTGTAATTTTGTGTTTGAATGGGTGGGCTGTATATTTCAAGTTGATCTTATGTTATTTTTTCTTCTTACTGTATGTGAGCTGTAGATATTTGCTGTTCATGTGACTAAAGATGTTTTGATAGTTGCCCTATTCAAAAATAAGCTAAGAAATGTTTTTTACAATAGTCATGTTTCAAATGTTTGTCTTTTCAAATGGGCTTTTCTTGTTCTACTTATATTTCTCATTTTTTGATAGGAAATATTTTTTAAACCAGGAAAATAATTGTAAGTTTGGCCACTGTATATTATATGTATCCATTGGACAAATGGTCAACTGATCAAACATTTTATTACAGATGTCACTGGGAGACATGGTGGGGATGTAATATCTTTTATAGGACCAACTTCTGTTGGTGAAAGGGAGAAACTTTTGAGCTACACAGAGCTTTTCTTCTGGTCTCTGGAGTATTATATCTTTGATTGAGGATGTTTAAGGTACCAGAAGTGTTGGAGCATAGACAATCTTACTAATACAAAAATCAGACCAGAGAAACTGACTTTTCACATATTTATGTGAGGGAAGATGCCCCCCTTACAAAAAAAAAAGTGTCCAAAGAAATATTTTATTAAGATTTAATTTTTTCTTTGGTCTTCCATGTGTAAGAACATGTTGTAAAGTTCCAGAAAATACATGTAATTAAATATAATTTTAATTTACAGGATGAATATGTTTAGGCTCAGAAAATAATCCCTTATAATGTTCTTTCAAATGCAAAAATACACATATAAAACCATGAAGGGATTTCAAGTCACTTATTTTTAAATATTCAAGTTATTTGCACTGATGTGCAGTGTAGCAACTCACAGCTCAGTTTTAGCTTCCATATTGCAAGGAATCTACAAATGAAAATTATATGGGGAAAAATACATCTGTGTGTCTTGTTGTGACTTGTTTGTGTTTATCATCAGCCAATTTCTTTTCACAGCAGCATGTTCTAAAGGTAGTTTGTTTTACTTTTCAACATGTGCACTCCTCATTACAACCTTTTTCTTATTAAATAGCAATGGATATGCAAAAGCTGACTGAATATAGTAGTTTGCCCAAAATGTACACTATATCTCTGACACATCCCTGTGGCAGCTTTCTAAGCACCCTTCATGTATTCCTTTCCTCACAGTGATTTCACCCTAGGCTTTTCCCTCTGAGTGGCATCTCAACAGTCCTTTCAATGCTCCATTTGTTTTTCCTGGTTGGAAGTGTTATTAATATTCTTTGCTGAAATCCAGTCTTTTGCTCACACCGTTCAAACCAAAAGGTTTATTTTATCTTTTAATGATTTTGTAACAAAAAATTTGCTTGATGGAAACTAGATTCCTAGATAGATTAGTATTAACAATTAAGGCAGAGGCTTTCAAAATGCAGACTTTATTGTCAATTAGCAGAGTCAGTTTCAGAAATTTTAAACATTAAGATTTTAAGGCACACAGTGTAATGTATTTTCGCCCACAGAATGTGGATTTTAATATTTAAGTGTAATCAGAAAGTTTATTTTAATTTAATTGTGACTCTGGAATTGCCATGTAGAAATGTACAGACATTAAAGGTTAATTTTCAGGTATGTTTCTCCTATTCCTGAAGCAGCTTTAATATATCAGCTGTCTCCCACCACACACATCTTTTCTCCTGATCGACATTAGCAATCCTAGGCAGAGACACTAATGGTGTGCTGTACAAGTCTGTCTACATAATGATAAAGTCCAAAGGGGACAGGTCCACCCAAGACTACCCCTGGGAATGAATTAGTGAGGGTGCAGATATGCATTTCTTTGACTCCCAAGGAAATAGGGAGTGAGGAAAAGTGAAAGCAAAAAAGATCTCCCTAAAAGGCTGATGATATTGAGTACTGAATCTTATTCATGTTGCAATCCAACTTAAAAACTACTTGGGACCCAGGAACATTGTTTAACACCAGGGGTCTAAAACTCAAATTACCAGGAGGGCTGCATGAAGACTGGTATGCTGGCTCAAGGGCTGAACCACTGAACCTTTTTACACAATGATATTGCAAATATCGGTAACAAAAAGTGTCATTTTGGGCTTCAGGAAACAGCTTTAGGGGCTGCATGTGGCGCATGGGCCATGTGCTTGAGACCCCTGCTTTAACACCCTGGTGCCTAAGAAATGTAAAACCAAAAGTAGATACAGAAATCTATCTTCCTGTTTCTTCATGTCCCCTGGTCTTGTTTAGTCTAGCCAGAGAGGGCTACCATGACAAAAAGGAAGGGAGAGGAATAGGAAAAATTTTCCATGCACTTTCATGAGAGGAAACCCAGATGTTGGAGCCCAAATTGTGGTGCCATGAGAAGAAGACATAGGAGAAACTCTTCACCTCAGAAATATTTGAGGTGAGACATTGCACACAAAGGTCATTTCAGTCCTCCAGTGAGGAACAACCCCACAGAAAGTGAAGGAGAAGCAAGAGAAGCTCAATGCCAGAGAAAGTATGAGAAAATATTTCTCATGAAGATCAAAAATAAAATTATCTGTATCTGGTTACAGAGAATGCCATCAAAATGAACTAGCGAGTTCTCAATAAAATTCAAACTCTCAACCACACAAACTAAACTTTAGTGCAGTGGCCATCAGAACGATGAACATCTGGTCTGTCTACCCAAGATAGATTGTGAACCCTCATCTGTAGTGAAGGACACATCTGTTCTTATGGAGTACCAGTTCCTCCCAAAGGATGCTGCTGAAAGGAGAGTAGACTCATTCTTGAGTAAAAGTTGCAGAGCAACCTCAGTAGGACTAAGGACTGTTAGCATCTACCTCCTTCTGTTGGACAGTCCTGACTTTGGCTGATTAGCCATCAGTCATTGCTCCATAAAACTAAACAGAACCTGTGAAAGAACACATTGGCACCCTTCTTTAAATAAAACACATCTGAAATTCCTGTCACTTCTCCATCCTACTCTCTATAAACATTCAGAATCTTGACCTTTGTAGCTAAGCAGTTAAGTGTTTTGGTTCTGCATTGCATTAAGTAGCATCACTTACTAAAATATAGTCTAAGTTCTGCTATTACCAGCAAATCATTATAAAAATGCCATGTCTGTGAGTTGCATTATTATTAGACTTCTTGTTGGATGAGTCGAAGAAAAAAAAGCAAAACAGAGCTCTTTGTGATGGACAGAAAATAATCACAATTATGTACAAATGTATCTGTGTATTTATGAGCTAATAATGATCCTTTGGAAAGGTAATTGACTTTCATGCATGCAACTGCAAATGTATGGGGACTGGGATAAAATACAAGGCTAAATCAGCAGTATTATCCCTCTTACAGTCTTTTAATCAGATAAACCATATGCTCAAGTTATTGCAAGGAGGAAAATTTGTGAATATCTCTTAGTTCTATAATAGAGACTAAGCTCTATCAAAAAGCAGAAAAATACCATCTTTAATTTAGAGATGACATTATGTATGGATATGAATTTCAACATATTTAATAATTAATAAGGCTGCAGTATCCAAAGTCTATAAGAAGTTATTTGTTCCAACAATTAGATATTTTCTGCTACTTGAAAAACTTAGCTTGCATCAGCCATTGCAGTCACACATAACATAATCTCCAGGAATATAAAAGAAGGGCCAAAAGGACCCCCCCTTTAATAATATTAGAATGAAAAATCTTTTCTATCCACCTGGCTGCTGTCGTATGAAATAAGCAGGTAGTCCTACTTATTTCTGGGTGACAGATATCCACATTACATAAATCACCATCACAGCCAGCACTCTGTCAACAAGAGTGTCACTATCTTAGTCTAAAAAAGGCTTCTTAATGGATGTGGAAAATAAACTATTCTGTTACCCCCCCAACAGGCAGTCTCTCTATGTTATTGTAAAGGCATATTGGTGGGGGTGAAGAGAAGAGGAATCTTGCATGGCTGCTGTCAGCTCTGCTTGTTCTGTGGCTAGATAGAAGCCATTAATTTTCACTGCCATCAAATGAGCACTACATTGTGAAGCAATGGAAGGCATCCCTGTGGTCACATCCTACCCAATAGTGCTTGTCTTTGTGCCAAACATGCCTTGTGAGGTAACATCTGAAAATTAATAACCTGGTGGCCAATAAGAACATGATAAAATGTATGTAATCTTATGAACATAAGCTGACATCATGAGTAAAGTATTTTTAACAGACACGTCTGGGAAGTTAATAAACCTGTTTCTCAAAGATAAAGGACAAATTGACATCCCTAGATAGACTGCATCAAAACTAAGGGGCTATCACCTAGAATGTGGCCATTCTTTGGCAAGGAAGGGGGTCAGGAACATCTTAGTGTCTTAACAAGCAGCAGCAAACCAAGCTCTCTTTCCCCAGTCTCCGTTCCTCCTTGCTCTCATCTGGAAAAATCTGTTAGTCTTTAAGTGCCACAGGACTGCTTGTTTTTGTTTTATTTAGGAGTTACTCTCAGAAGAATCCATTTCAAAAGGTGACTAAGGTCTTAAAGTGAGAGAGAAAAAATTCCAAGTTATTTCCCCTACCCTTATCTCTCTTTTCACCTAAGAGGACACAAAGAAGCAATTATTAGACTTTGGGAGCAAATTCTGGCCTCAGGATTTGGTCAGAAATGTGCTGGAAACATGTGGCAAGTGATTTCCCCTTGAACAAAGTCTAAGTTGGTTAAGTTTCTGGCTTTAATGACTCCTTACTTGCACTCACCTAAAATGTGTCTGTTTGTAGTTAAATTAACTTGTTTTACTTTTAATCAAAACTTACATAGTGTCATGAACTCTGTAGGTAACTCCATTTGAGGTGGCAAACTGTTGTGTCTTGAGCCCCTCAGATGAGCAATAGACCTATTTTTCTGGACTGTCCAGGAACGGGCTGGCCAGCACAGAACACATGTTTTTTGGGGTTGTAAGGCAGGTGATAACTCGGCCCCTCTCTAATCTGTGTTGCACCCCAGAGTGTTATATCTGGCAAAATAATTTAAAAGACTCACACAATTGATCACATAACATCCACATTTCAATGTATCCTCTTAGAAATAAATATTTTAAAAATGCTGTTAGTATTTAACATCTCTTTCCTATCCCTGAAAAGGAATTGAAGATGTTGTAGAACATAGCTCTGTATGCTTTACTTTTTATGGAATTGCAAGAACTGCTGAAAATAGTTGGTGACAAGATTTAACAAAAATGGCCTTGACAACAGCTCAGCAAAACAATTTTGTATGCAGTTAGCTCATTGGTTTATTTTATCTTAATTTATTTTAAATACCAAACAGAGAGGCCTTTGGTCTGTTAACAGTAAACCTAAATGTAAAAGTTGTTGTTAGTTAAAGGTGATTTATATCTTTGTACCAGACTGTCGTCCTTTTTATTCAATACTTTTTTCTTATTAAATAAGGAAACTAAGTTGTACAGAACTACTGGGGGAAAATTCCTAACTCCACTCACAAATTAAACAGAAAAACAACTAGAATCTGCTAAGAAAGGTAAAAGGAGATGGATGTGCCCATTTATCCCTGACCTTCGCGGGAAGAATCCTGTTCGTTAGGCACTATAAATTTGCTTTCTGCAAATGGTAAAGCATAAATGTACACCAGCAGGACATAAGAAGCATTTATAGTCATAACTCAGAAAATAAATCAATCAAATTAATTTCTAGCTGTCACCTCTGAGACTCATTTGCTATCAGCCACATAAGAAAGTAAAGTACCTGTTAACTTATAGTGAACATTAAAGGTATGGCCTTGTTTGTAGAGTTAGTTATGTAGCTCCAGTTAGACTGTTTTTCTCTTGGCCCACACAAATATAGAGTGAGCTAGATGGAGGAGGAATGCCCACTAGTTGTTTTATAAACCCTAATGATGCTTCTATTTATCTAAAGGAAAGATTTAGCAATTCTTCCTCATTCTGGGTATTGCCTTATTTCTCCAGTTGTCCCATTGAGATGTGTTGCTGAAGCCAAATTCTGCTCTGATTTAAACCCTGGACAATTGCAGGTCATTACTATAATTTCTGTAAGATTGTATGTCTGTTTGCTAATGCCCCTCCTATCACAGTGGGGTGGGGGTTTTGGATGGAGTAGAGGGGGGGTAGCCAACTCCTAAGATGGGGTTGGCAACCTGAGAGATAAGAAGAGCTATTTTAAAACATCTCTTCAATAACCAAATGTTTTGAGAGCTGCAATGGCTGTATCCTCCTGGTGGAGGGGGGGGGGGTTACTGGGCCAGGGTGTCTGTTGTAGGGGGTCCCTGGCAAGGGCTGGGGGATCCTGGAATCAGGAGTGGGCCCCCTACAGGGTCCATTGGTGGGGAGTGGAGCCCGAAGAGGCAAAGAGGCAACCAAAGAGCCACATGCATATGGAGAGCCACAAGTTGCAGACCCCTGTGACCTCAGAGAGGAAGGAAGGAGAGTGTGCTCATGCTAAGCCTTTCCTTGTGCCTTAAATTGCAGAGAGGGATGTGTTTCAAGGAAGCAGAGGGTCTTCTCTGCTTCCCAATTATTAGTTAGGAGGCATAAGGAGAGCTGATTGGTTTCTACATCACTTTCTTCTTGTTTTAAAGCAGGTGTGGCCAAACTGCGGTTCATGAGCTGCATGCGGCTCTTCAAAGAAAAAGTGTGGCTTGTGGGTAGGGAGCTGCTTCAGGCTGGGGGAGTTAAAATCTCTGGCCCGAGGAAGGCGAGGAGGAGGAGCAGCAGCCCTGGCTCAGAGGAGGGTGGAGGAGAAGCAGCTGGCAGCTCAGGGAAGTGACGGGGGTCTCAGGACAGAGAGGCACTTCAGGGAATGGAGGCAGTGAGGGAAAGGACTTAGGGGATCAGGGAGGAGACAAGCTGTAAAGGACTTAAAGACTGCCATTATTGTTAGTTATTTTCTGTTTCATAGATTTCACTGTGGATTTTAGTTTGCATTGCTTTATTTATTTTGATGTACTTTGTATGTTTTTATTTTCTTTTGCTCTGGTTGGTTTGGGTGTGTTTGTCTGTTTGTTTGTTTTGTATTTACTTTACACCCCATGCCAAAGCAGCCTCAGTCTTGTCCACAGCACTTTACAAACTTAGGGGCACCTCCTGCACTCCCTTTACAAGTATGGTAGTCAGGAAAACAGGTTAAAAAGTCTTCCATTGTAGCAGAGGGAGAAGGAATAAGCCAATGAAGAATCCTACTCCTTCTTGCCAACTCTACAGAAACCTGTAGCTCGAGCTCTGGACAGTTAAACAAGGAGTTTTGTGGCACTGTTAAAGACTAACCCATTTATATATCACGTTTCTCCTGATAAATAAATGTGTTAGTCTTTAAAAGTGCCACAGGAATCCTTGCTGGTTTTGCTGAACTAAACTAACACGGCTCCCTCTTTGGAGCTCTGGACAATTGAGGCTTTTCAGAGACCCTGAGGCATTGGGACTAGGGATGAGCTGTTTTCGATAACATCCTCCCCCTTCAGAATTTTTTATGCAGAATCCTACTCCAGAAAACCAAGCCTGTTTTGCAGTACAAGTGTTGGGCCACGTATGGAGTAGGAAAGTTTTTCCCAGGACAGTTGAGTTGTCATGGGAGACAGGAGCAGTGTTCCCGCTAAGGTGATGGTGCAGCTGACCAAGTTATAGATGCACTTGGGGAGCCGATGAGCAAGGGCCCATCACCAGGTCGGGGAACCGGGAGAGAACTTGCTCAGCTGCATCCAAAAGTTGCTAAGCTGCATCTTCAGCTTAGAGGGAACATTTTAGGGGAGGGCAGCATGGTTGGAGACAGCAGGAGAAGTGAGCCGTGGTTGGGGACAGCAGAGAAGCAGTGGCATGATAAGAGGCAGCACCAGGGTGCGGGGGGAAGCGCGGCATGATCAGGGAAGCCGTGGCATGTTTAGATTTTCTCATAGGCCCTAATGAAGCTTACTGCTTTGTTAAAATTGTGTTTTACAAGTCCTAAACATGCCATGGAATACTATGAAAAAAAATACAAAGGAGAAAAAGTTTAAAACTGAATGTAGATTACTTTCAATTTTTAGCACAACTTACTGCTGTGAAGCATTGTATTCCACAATGACATTTGTTAAATCAAAACATTGTGCAGTACTTAGAGATCAGCACCTGTGAGAGCTTTTAGGTACTGCATTGAAAAGTTACTGCCTAGATTTTAGAAAACTTGCCACTAGCCTGCAGTGTTCTACATCCAGCGACAGCTAAGTTTTTACTGTATAGGCCTAGTTTTCATGGTAACCTTAAGTAATTATTAGAATCTGACATTAGTAGGATCAATATTTGTGCTGTTTTTAAGATAAAATTAAAGCGTGCAATAAATTTTAAGCTTAATAATTTTGTAATAGGTAAAAATACATGGTTATAAGCCTCAGTGCGGCTCTTGAAGGTTTAATAATCGACTTGTGCAGCTCTTGAGTTCCATAAGTTTGGCCACCCCTGTTTTAAAGCCTCCCTAGGCAGCCAGGGGACCTCTTGAGGTCCTGCCCTGCTGCCTGGTACTTGAAGTATTAGTGATCTGTTTTCCCAGAGTGTTGGAGGATCTCCCTTGTTTTGAGGACCAGGAAAGATTTTTTTTTTCTGCTGTGCCAAATAGGGACTTTTTATCTTCGTGACAGCATTGTGAAGGCATAGGTTGTTAGATAAGAAGTAGTATGACTAGGAATTTAATGTCAGAAGGAATATAGGAATGTCAGTCTGTGGTCACCTGAACCTTGTGACCATTTACAGATAAGGGCTAAAAGGGCCAACTCCCAGAGATACATAAGGCCCAGATTTGACTGGCACACCTTCTTCTTGTAAGTGATAGTAGAGAAGTCTTTGCAGGCTGATATACTCATTGCTACCCTCTGCTCCACTTGTGAGACGAAAGTGAACTAAGTCCTAGGAGGTGGCTGAAATGATGACAGGCCATTTAACTTTCAAAGGACACAGTGAAATGCCTGATACGTTAGAGAGAGTGAATAGATACTTCCACTTCTCGTAGTTTAGGTAATAAACTCGTGGCCTGTTGCTTAAATCCATCACTATGTCCATATTCCATTCACCTCTATGTCCTGATCCACAAAATACAATTTCTTGCCCAGAGGTTCATATAATAAAACCCGGAAGTAAGATTGCTAAGGATGACATGGTGTGGTGGAAGAGAAGGAAGACAATTACTAGAATAAATATTCATGAGATGATTTGTTCTATATGCCTATATGATTTTTTTTAACTTTTTGAGTTGAGTATTTATCTTTTAAATGCTGTAGGTTTGGTTTTGTTTTGTTTTAAATAAGGTGAAATAATCATTTTAGGCATGAAAGTCCAGCAGAAATGGTGGCATGTGGACTGTAATGAGGGATGCTCGAAAGACATGAATCTCGTATTTGAGAAGGAGGGTCAGGAATTGGGCCTCAAAGCTTAAGTGTTATTAATTTGAACAAATTAGCATGTTACTGTTTAGTAACTAACAATACACACAGTTTCATCATTTTAAATGTCCTATTGATGTTACCACTGCTAGACATTTTAAGGCCCTGATTCAGTAAGGTATTCAAACGTGTGTAACTTCAATTATTTTTATACGCCTCTACTAACTTAAACTTTGATTCCTCAGTAACGTATTAGGACACATTTTAATTGCAGTAAAGAGATTACTCATAGAATTATGCATGTGCTTGAGTGACTTACTCATTCAGGTTCCAAATGAGTATGCAGTAACAGCCTGAGCTACTAAATGTGTGCATTATGCAGCAGCGACGCAACAAAATGCTTTATTGGGGAAGGTGACAGAGATTAGCTCTTCACCCACATAGCTGATTCAGTTAAAAGAAAACCGGGCCAGTGGAAGACATAAAAATACCGACAGTTCACAGAATGATGGAGAAGACTCGTGCAGATAGTTAGATCAGTTCATTTGAAGGTTTATTTCCCCAGGCCTGGGAAATACCACCTGAAAAGGGGGGACAAGCCACCCAACTATCCAAAGGCCAACTGGAAAACAACAGCAAGAAATATTATCTTGAGATAGAATGAGAGGGAGTGATGGGTTTTATTCCCTCACTTTTCATATGACTTCTAGTACTTTTTGCTAATGCTTGTATTTTAACAAAAAATTTATCTCCAGTGGCTGATATGCAGAATAACGTTATTGTTCACAGGTTGGTTTTTTAAGGAATATTTTAGGACTTACACTGAGCTTTACCCCCTCTTGCATGGAATCCTTTGCTAAGTGGGAGAAAAGTTGCAGAGTATAAATAAGGAAATAGCCAATACATGTAATATATATGCATGCATCCATGCATATAAAGCTTAGATAGATAGGTCGATCGATCTCATTGTATGTTTGCATTCCCGATTCATAGATTCTAAGTCCACTGTGTTCATCTAGTCTGACCACCTGAATAACACAGGCCATAGAATGTCCCCAAAATGGTTCTTAGAATATATCTTTTCAAAATGGCCAGTGATTGAGAATCCACCACAGCCCTGGGTAAATTGTTCCCCTGGTTAATTACCCTCCCCTTTAAAATGTTATGCCTTTTTAACATGATGTTAATGTCTCCTAAAGTTTTAACAGGCAACTGATAAATCCATTCGTGAAGTAAACCCAAGGCGAGCTGTAGATGCAGGAAATATATTTAATAATAGTATGTACTATTCCAATATAAGTAACTTCCAGAATACATGTCTGTTGGTAGTTCAAATGAAGGATAATTTTAGTATGATAATAGCCAACTGCTACTCTGTAATTATAACTATCCTATAACCCCAGTGGGACTTTATTCCCCAATCATGCTGATTAGACTTTGCCAAGCATTTCTGACTATCATCTAATTATACTGCAGTTAAGTTCCCCAGATATATCGTATTCATGTTGGAGAGGATTGTGTGTAATTCCTAGTGTTCTGTAAAATTGGGGAAAATTTTCTTGTAGTTTTCAACAAAAAAGAATTATATTCCACGGAGACTATTTTATGCCATTACATTCTAAGCTACTTTAAATGTTTAAATTTGCTTCCTAATCTATATAGAGAACATTTTTTTTTGAAAATAGCATGTGTTTAGGAGTCATATTTAGAACTGAATAAAAATGCAGTTTTGAAAATATAGGAGTGTAAAGATTTTTTTAGTATGTTTCACTCTGGAAACTTCACTTCCTGCATTTCCAGCTTCTAATCATGACCAGAAGTCAAAGTACCAAAATGCTGCAAACAAGCAGGCCTGATTCTGATCTTATTTACATTGCTTCAAACTCTTGCCACCACAAGGGGGATTTTAATTTTTTAAATTGAATTAGTTGTCAAATTCCTTAGACTCCTTTGAGAAATCCCCAAATATTCTGGATCTGTAGTGGTTTCATACAGATCAAAAATATTTAAACTCAAAGCAGAAAGTACTAGAAATCTCATGAGAGAGATTCTTTCAAGTAAATCTCATGATAATAAATTTGTATGAAGATTTACTGTCAAGTTTTGCAGATTCAAGTGGATATGATAGTCTTAAGAGCATAAAGATGGCCATACTGAGTCAGACACAATAGTTCATCTAGACCAATCTTTCTGTCTTCCAACAGTAGCCAATGCCAGGTTTTTTTGAGTTAATTAATAGAACAGGTAATCACTGAGTGATTCATCCGTCATCCATTTCCAGCTGCTGGGAAACAGAGGCTAGTGACATGTCAGATCTTGGTTTTGCATCTGTGACCATCCTGGCTCATAGCTGTTGAATGACCTATCTTCCAGGAACTTAGTTCTTTTTAAAGGCTTCTAAAATCTTAACCTTCACGACATCCTCTGGCAAAGAGTTCCACAGGCTGACTTTCTGAAGCGTGAAGAAATACTTCCTTTTATTAATTTTAAACCTTACTGCCTATTAATTTCATTTGGTGACCCCAATTTTGTTGGGTTATGAGAAGTAAATGATACTTACTTAGTTACTTTGTCCACGTCGGTCACAATTTTACAGACCTTTGTCATATCCCCCTCAGTTTCTTAGCTGTCTCTTTTCCAAGCTGAATGGTCCCAATCTTATAAATCTCTCCTCATATGGACGCTGTTCCATACCATGAATCCTTTTAGTTGCCCTTTTTCAGTTCCAATATATATTTTATGACATGGGATGACCAGATGGGCCAATATTCAAAATGAGGCTGTATTATGGATTTATCATCTACCCTTTTCCTAAAGATTCCTAACATTGTTAGCTTTTTTTTTTAATTTTTATTTTTTATTGCTAAATGCCCATTGTGTGCATGTTCTCAGAGAACTGTGTCTTGTTGCCTAGTTTTGTGAGATCTTTTTGTAGTCTTTGAACTCTGCTTTGGATTTTCTATCTCGAGTACCACTGCAAATTTTGCCGCTTGCTATTTAGTCCTTTTTTTCTAGATTAAACATGAATATGTTGAAAAGTACTGATCCCAGTACGGACCTTTGGGGGCATTACAATTTACTGCCCTTCATTCTGGAACCTAACCCTTTGTTTCCTATCTTTTAGCCAGTTACTGATCCAAGAGAGGACCTTTCTTCTTGCCCCATGACAGCTTAATTTGCTTAAGAGCCTTTGATGAAGGATCTTGTCAAAGGCTTTCTGAAAAGCTAAGTATACTGTATGCATTGGATCACTCTTGTCCACGGACTTCTTGCCTCCTCACGGTGTTCTTAGATTTATGAGGCATGTTTTCCATTTGCAAAAAGCATGTTGACTCTTCCCAGCAAACTGTGTTTGTCTGTGTGTTTGGTAATTCAGTTCTTTACTATAATTTCAACCCCATATGCTTGATATTGAGTTCAGGGTTACTGGCCTGTAATTGCTGGAATTACCTCTGGAGCCCTTTTTGATATTGGAATCACATTAGCTAGTCTTCTGTCTTGTAGTAGAGAAGCTGATTTAAATGATAGGTTTCATAATGCAGTTAGTAGTTCTGTAATTTTCACATTTGAGTTCCTTCAGAACTCTTGGGTGACTGCCATCTGGTTCTGGCAAGTTATTACTGTTTAATTTATCTATTTGTTCCAAAACATCCTCCAGTGACACCTGAATCTGAGGACAGTTTATCAGATTTGTCCCTAAGAAAGAATGGCTTTCATTTGTAAATCTCTCTCACCTCCTGAGATGCGGAGACTGCTGCAAAGAATTCATTTAGTTTCTCCACACTGGCCTTACCTTCCTCGAATGCTCCTTTAGCATCCTCTGACCCTTTGGTTGTTTTGAAGGCTTCCTGCTTCTGATGTATTTAAAAAAAAATTAGTTACTTTCTGAGTCTTTCACTAACTTCTTCCATTTCTTTTTTGGCTTGCCTAATTATATTGTTACACTTCACTTGCAAGGGTTTCTGTTCCTTTCTATTTTCCTCAACAGGATTTAACTCCCACTTTTTAATAGATGACTTTTTGCCTCTAACTTCTTTTACTTTGTGGTTTAGTATTAGTTATCTTTTTTTTTTTATTATTCAAGCTTCCATTAAAAAGTTCACATGCAGCTTGGAGGGATTTCACTTGTGGTACTACAAACAAGGAACCTGAGGCACTTTTAAAGACTAACACCTTTATTTATTGAATGAGCTTTTGTAGAAGTAAATGTCTGACAAAGTGAGGTTTTCTCCCACAAAAGCTCATGTGATAAATAAAGGTGTTAGTCTTTAAAATTGCCATGGACATCTTGTTTGTTTTGCTGAGCTAGAGTAACATGGTTTCCTCTTTGGAACTTGTGGAACTGTACCTTTTAATTTGTGTTTAATTAATTTTCTCATTTTTGTGTAGTTTCCTTTTCTGAAATTAAAATCTACCATGGGGGGTACTTTGGTGTCTCCCAACCCTCAGGGAGTTTTTTAAAAATGTTATGGTCACTATTACCAAGTGATTAAGCTATATTCATCTGTTGGACCAGATCCTATATTCCACTTAGGACTAAATCAAGAATTGCCTTTACTTTTGTGCATTCTTGCACTAGCTGCTCCAAGAAGCAGTCAGTTAAGGTGTCTAGAAATTCGATGCACTCCTTCAATATAGGGATAGCCAAAATCCCTGTTTATTATTTAGTTTTTGTTTTATTTTTATAGCCTCTGTAGTCTCCCTGAACATTTCACAATCACTTTTATCATATATTATCATCCTGGTCAGGTGGTTGGTATTATATCCCTACTGCTATATTCATATTAATCAAGCATGGAATTACTATTCTGTGATAGTTTTGTTCATTTGACTCGATGCTTTCTTTTACATATAGCGCTAGTACCCCATTAGTATGACTTATTCCATCATTTCAATATATTTTGAACCCTAATATTACTGCGTTCCATTGATTTTTATTCAGTCCACCAAGTTTTTGTGATGTCTCTTATATCGATATCTTCATTTAATGTTTTTCAGAGGGATAGCCATGTTAGTCTGTGTACTGCAAAAGTAGCGAGAGTCCTGTGTCACCTTATAAACTAACAGATTTCTTCAGCATAAGCTTTTGTGGGCTTCAGCCCACTTCGTCAGATGCAACATGATGCATCTGATGAAGTGGGTTGAAGCCCACAAAAGCTTATGCTCAAAGAAATCTGTTAGTCTATAAGGTGACACAGGACTCTTGATACTTTCATTTAATGTGAGGCACTCAAGGTCACCGATCTTAGTATTTCTTTTTCTTACATCTGCATATAAACACTGAAAATGTCACTTTTAAGCTGTCATTCATTATATGATGTAATTTAATGGGACTCTTTTTCAACTGACTGTTTCTTATCAGGTCTTACCCAAGTTTTATCCTCTTCCATCCTCTCGTCCTCACTAGACTGTAGAAACTAGAGCCTCCCAAAGGGATCTCTGTCCAAACTATGTGTTCATCCACACCTGTTGACTTACCTCCAGCTCTCCGTTTAAAAGGTGCTCTGCCACCTTTTTAATTTAATGTGCCATCAATCTATTTCCATTTTGGTTTAGGTTAAGCCCATCCTTCCTGTATATGCTCCCCCTTTCCCAAAAGGTTCCCCAGCTCCTAATAAATTTAAACCCTCCTCCCTGTACCATTGACTTATCCACAGACTGAGACCCTACAGTCCTTCCTGTCTCACTGGCCTTCCATATGGAACTGGAAGCATTTTGGAGAATTCTACAGTGGAGGTCTTGAACTTCACTCTCTTTCCTAGCAGCCTAAATTTGGCCTTTACAACCTCCCTCCTATCCTTTATTATGTCACTGGTATCTACATATGCCAAAATTACAGGCTCCTGCTCAGCACTATAAATAAGTCTGTCTAGATGTCTTGAGAGATCCTCCACCTTTGCACCTGGCAGGCAAGAAGCCATGCAGTTGTCCCACACCTTTTCGTATTTCACACATCTATGATGCTTTCTGTCATGTGATTTTAAACTGCTTTACAAACTTTGAAATAAGACTACAGATACCTGTCAGATCATCACTGTTATCTTGAAAGGCTGAATGTGTTAAATGGGTGTGCCTCTGTTAGTGGTTCTGGGTAAAGTCCCTTTTGGGCAACTCAACTTCACCAAGCCTGCTCCACTTTATTTAACTTAAATTAGCTAATCCCTCAATTAAAGATAAAACAATTCAATAAGAACTTAAACTCCAAGGCTTGCAGTCTTCCTTTGGCTCCCTTTTAGTTAGTTCCCTGTAGGGAGCTTGGTATGAGCCATTGCTTCTTTGTCATCAGAGGTGTTTCTGCCCCCCTCTCTCTGTTCTCTTTCCATTTTTAGCTAGGCTTGTATTCCTTGTTGGTTCTAGCTGTGGTTACTTGTCTGCATAATTGGCAGTTGTGTTTGGTGTGGTCAGCCTAGTTTTCTATGGGTGGGAAAGACTCTCTTTTTCTCTTCTGCCTGCATCTTGATTGGGGGTTGTTAATCCCATTACAGCCCCCATCTGAGCTGGACCACAATAGTGAGGAAGTGAGAGGCGCTTAACACTGTGCAGTAATTCAAGGACAGGGCTGGAAATAAAGATTCCCTGACTCTCTGACTTGTATTTTAGTACTTGGATTTACAGCCTGTGACATATTAAGGTATAGTCCAGACCAGTGGGGGACCCTGTCACCCCTGCTCTGCAACTTTGGGTGCCTTACAATGCTTTGCTGAAGTGGCTCCCTCCTCAGGGTTCACAAACAACCTTCCAGCATCCCCTGAATGTCTGGGTGTATCTGAAACCTGCCAACAACACTGAGGTTACACTATGCTTCTCACCAGCCTTGGTTATGCTGCACCTGGGAAAAACACACACACCAGTTCAGGTTCGGCCACCCACGCACCCACCCCAGACACATATGTCTTTCACTGCCCAGCCCTTCTCTAGAAAGTACAAATATTTTAAATCTGTTTTTCCTTTTAGGAAATAATATGCCAGTTTATTATCTCAAATTGTTATTCATACACTTCAGTGTAAACACCCTGGATTAGATAGAACAGAACAACAAGTTCATTAACTTCAAAGAGAGGGATTGTGAGTGCAAAAATGAGGCATAAAAAGTCAGAAATGGTTACAAGAAAAATAAAGATAAAAGATTTACTAATTCCTAACCTATCAATCTATATCAGATTCAAGCAAAGTTTCTGACCACATATTATCAGCAGTCTTAATAATCAAATTCTGAGCCAAGACTCTTCCCCTAGAGTTTAATGACTGCTTCCTTTGTCCTTTCGTCAGCAGTGAATACAGTGGGTGGACAGTGTGTGTATTTATGAACACACAATACTGGGTATTTATTTCCCTTTTTTATCATTTCAGTCCCCCTCCTTAAAAACCTTTCTAGCTGAGCACTAAGAGACAAAGATTGTTTGTGGAAGGCTGTTCCATGCTGGTTTTTTCTCACCTGTGCGAGCTTTCTTCATTTCTCTCCCTGCTTGATGATGTTTACTGCCTAAATGCAAATTAAGCAGCACACAAATTGTTTGCTTAAAACAGACTTATTTGCCATCTTTTGTTGGGCAGGCTTGCAGTATTTGAAACCTTTGTTAATAATGCCCTACAGGGGAAACTTATAACTTCACATACAGCATTGCCACACGTATTTTACCGGGAAATAATGACCAACAAATTATGAATTTTCATTCTTAGTACAGAGACACCTTACAAGGCATACTTAGTACAAAGGAAATTGCAATAGTGGGTAGGGTGAATATAGGCGTGTATTCTCTCTCACCCTTCCATTATCTAAATTAAACATATGCTCCAGGTCTATTGAGGATTGATCATCACTAATTTTCAGCCAGTGGAATATGTTATAAATCTCATTATCTATTAAAAAAGAAGATGATCCTAGGGGGAGATTCCATTGCACAGAAGAATCATTGTAGTGTTCAGATACAGTGCTTATGCCAATAAATTTACCTGCCTAGCACTGTTAATTAGACTGTAAGCTCTTTAGAGCAATGATTATCTTTTTGGTTATATTTGTATACCGTAATTTGTTCAGTGGGACCAGGCCTCTGGATACTGCTGCAATACAAACAATAATATGATTAGGAATGTGAAAAAGCAATGTAATAGGCCAAAGAAGAAATCTGAATTGCAAAACCAACACTGAGTGGCCTGGCTGATAACAGCATAATGTCACACAGGTAGGAAAAGAGCAATACAGGATCCCACAGGAACAAAAAGAAAACTAAATGTGCTCAACTTTTTTTTTTTTTTTTTTGGTTTTTTGGGAGCAATGCTTTCCCACTGTTATTCCAAAACCACATATGCCTAATGAGAGTCTGCTGGGAAACCATTAGTTCATGCTTTATGGCATTTCTTTAGGCCAATGAGGATTTTAGACATGAGTTCTATAGACTGATGCTGGGTGATTCAGCTTTGAACCAGAAGCATTAATTTGCTCATGAATGCAAACTAGTGATTGCCCTCCCATGAAAGTCATTGGGGCAGACTGATCACTTGCATTTGAGTGGCTGCAGACAAACAGTACTGACTAGCTCATCAGCTCCTGTGAATAGAACATGAATGCTGATTTGCATCTTAAATACTAGCTCTCCTTCCCTGGTCCTGTCACCCTTTGAATGCTTACCAGCAATTTTAACACATACTTCATCTACCCTTCATTTCCCCATCTTCGAAGCATCTGATGAAGTGGGATTTTCTCCCACAAAAGCTCATGCAATAAATACATTTGTTAGTTTTTAAAACTGCCACAGGACTCCTTACTTCCTTCCATGGGCATCGCTGGTGCCAGGCTTACGGGGCTCAAGTCCCGAGTCCCAGGGCCCAAGCCCCGGGTCGGGTGGCGGCTGCAGCAGCAGCACATGAGTCCTGAGTCCCAGCGTGCCAAGCCCTGGGTCTTTCCGTGGGCCAGGGGCGCTCCTGCTTCCTTCAGCTAATTTTATACATTCCAAAACACCAGTCATTCAGTAACTTGGAAAATGGTGGACCTTTGGCTTTATCAAGAGTCCTTCTGAATTGAATTGCATTCTTCACAGGTCAGTCTATGTGCATCTCAGCCCAGAATAGTGCTCTAAGTTATTTTAGTCTTTTCTAATACATGGGGTAGTAGACCAGTGATTCCTAACCTTTTTTGGCTCAAAGGCCACGAATATAATTTTTACAACCCTGAAGGGCCCACCAGTACATTTAATTAAAATTAAAATTCAATTAAATAAATTTTGTAATTAAAATTACCATTTAATTAAAATGCAATTAATTATATTTAAATTAAATTTTAATGATAATTTTAAAAATATTTGTTGAATAATTTGATTAAT
Organism: Podocnemis expansa; assembly: GCA_007922195.1. Taxonomy (NCBI): domain Eukaryota; kingdom Metazoa; phylum Chordata; order Testudines; family Podocnemididae; genus Podocnemis; species Podocnemis expansa. Next base: position 8,376,856 of record ML682065.1, read on the forward strand.
TTAAAAATAGAAAAGAATAATTTTTAAAAGTTAATTTAAAAAGGTGGGGGCTGGAGGTAAATACGAGACGGTTGTGCGCTGTCTGCAGGAGCGTGGAGGGGCAGGGAGAGGACAGGGTGTCTGTGGGAGGCTGACAAGTCACCAAGAGCGGACAAGAGGCAGGTGGTTGCAACCTGGCTTCCAGCCAGTGGCAAGGGGGCATGCACTGCTGTGCCGGGGTGGGGGAAGTGGGGCAACCATCCCAGGCCCACATCACTCCTGCCTACTGTCACACTGCGCCTCCTCCGTGGTGCCTCGGGCACCAAGCCTGAAGGTAAGGGGCAGGACTGCTCAGCCCAGCTTCTGCGCCAGCCCATCCCCGCCCCTATAGTGAGCAACTGGGCACAGTGGTGGGGCAGAAGAATGGAGCTTGGCCTCTGGGCTGGTCCACCTTGCCCCCAGGGCTGGAGCAGCTGGCCTAGGGTTGGAGCAAGAATACAGAACCCAGCCTCTGGGCTGGTTGCTTTGCCATGGGGTCAGGGCAGGCCAGCCCAGAGTATGGGCTCCGCATTCCCGCCCTACCCCGTCCCTTGCTTTCGTCTTGGCCTGAGGGTGTGGGCCACTTTAAAAAGCCACACGGGCCATTTTTGGCCAATGGGCTAGGAATTTGGCACCCCAGCTCTAGATCCATTTTCATCTGTTTTCTCTAAATTCTCTCCCTCTGGTTAATATCTTCCACATATTGGAGTGGTTAGAACTGTACAGCCCATTCACTGTGTCTTTTCCTCAATGCTGTTTGGATAAGGAATCAAGAAAGAGAGGAGACCCAAAGAGTTTCATAATATTTGGAGTTTACATAGCTACTTGAACTGTATTCTGTGAAGAGGAAACTGCCAATAAGAGATCGCAAAAAGAATGGGTCATTGGTATGGGCATTTGTCTAGGCCTTGGAAGATTTTTTCCCCACAAGTTTCTTGTGTAATGGTAGGTAAATCTCTTAGTCTTTGTGCTGTTTTCTTACTCTTACATTTCTACCTCATGAGTTGTTGTGAGGATTAATTCCATCACAGATTGGTGAAGTGTTCAGAGACTGAGGCTATGTCTACACTGAGGGTGGCAAAATCGTCGCCATCAGCCTGGCGTTCTGAGTATGAACTTGCTGCTGCGCTCCCTGGAAGTTGGTACCAGAAGTCCTGACCCTCAGGAGGCATAAGGGAAAGCTGACCGCAAGGGATTTGTGGTCGGCTTTCCTAAGTGTGTCCTGGTGGCTTAGAAAGTCGCCAGCACTTATGCAGGGCTTTTTACATGCCTTGCATAAATGCTGGTCGACTGCCGACTGCCTAAGTGTAGACTAGGGCTAAGATAATGGGGGCTGGATACGTACGTAAGGACAGGCTGATGTTGTCCCACAGTTTGTACTACGCTGGTGCGAATAGTAGTATGTACCAGATGACTGTGCTGTACCTCCCCATGTGAACTTTACAGGTGCAAACTTAAAGATTTCCAGTTCATACTAATGTAGTCCTCCTGAAACAGGAGCCCATTACTTTTAATTAGACACCTCTAATTTTTCACCTGTAGCCTCTACACAGGGAAGTTGCAATGCAGAATTGACTGTGCACTGCCATTTACACCTTTGTAGTAACCCTCTGAGGCAGTACAGATGAGTGTGATCACTTCTGAGCACAGAAAATGGCATCTGAAGTCTGTTAACTTTCTTCTGTTGCTCATTGAAAGGAAATAACTCATATTCAGTTTTCTTTTCCATAATCCTTAATGGAACCAGCCTCCATTACCTAAATAGGAATTAGGTAAGTCAAAGTGAGGCAGCTTTAAACAGTAGTTGCAAAATCACCATTTAAATATGTCTTTTTCCATAACCTCTGAACCATTACACAGTCACTTAGGCCAAGTTTACACTGATGGCAATAAATTCACTGCTGTCAGGTCGATCATTCTGGTTTAACTGAGCAATTAGTCAAGATCTGCACAATTAATCTGGAATTAGACTCAGTAAGTCCACCCCCTCAAAAAGAGTAGCACTGTTTTTAAGGGAGGGCATTTCTCTATGACTTAGTACATTGGAGACATGGAGAGAAGTGGGCATTAGAAAGATAAAAGGAGCTATTCATGTTGCTTTACATAGCTTGTTTACCTTCCATTGACTACCAAAAATGGCATCAAGTGTAGACCAGGCCTCTGAGCCTAGTAGTAGCCAAGTCTTCTCCAGTGTCTTGCCTCCACCCAATCTGTGCTATAAGGAGGCCGGGGGGTGTGGGGTGTGGGGGGGGAAGGGAACAGGGAAGAAAGACCATTAAATTATTTGCAATGCCTTGTAGTGTTTATATTTGTATCCCTGCTGTGCTGTAGCATATAGTGATCCCGTTATCTGAATTTTCACCTTAAGCAATTAATTTGCATTTCTTTGATGACTTCACTCACAGTAAATCCAGAGTGGCCCTGCTAAATCTTTGAGTTTAAGATTAATACAGAGGAAAATACATTTATATCATCATGATTACTTGTAATAATCCCCAAGGGTTCAGTTTCAATTGTGGGAAGTGGAAGAAGGTACAGTTTAGAAATACAGACTGATTCTTGTTAACACTCTGACAGTGTAAAGGGACCTGAAAGATGGTGTCAATGGAAAAGTGCCTTAGTATTTTTAAAAATAATGAGAGTCCTATGGCACCTTCTAGATTAACAATTTTCTTCAGGCATAAACTTTCATTGGTTGCAACCTACTTTATCAGATGCATCTAATGAAGTAGTTTGCAACCCACAAAAGTTTATGCCCAAAGAAGTTATTAGTCTTTAAGGTGCCATAGGAGTCTCATTGTTTTGCTGTATACAGACTAAGTTCCTCCTCTACCTTGGTGGGTTCCATGCTTCTCTCTGTTGATGAGTCTGTTTCCTACAGGAGTTGGGCAGGGGTTTTCCTTTCCCCCAGTTTTTGTACCTGTGGGGCTCTTCTTGACCATCATTCTGCTTGTTCTCCAGATTTTTTTGCCTTCCAACCACACCTGGCCTCCTTTTGTGAACTCCTGTAGCTCTCCTCACTCTTACATTCCAGCTACACCAGTGGTTTTCAAACTTAGGGTCAGGACCCCATACTGGGTCATAGACGTTCAGGGTCTGGGTCACGGCACCCACTGCTGCTTGTGTCAAAAGACAGGAATGCATTGTTCAAAGATGTGATTGCTGGGTTGCAAGCATAAATGATATTTTTCAACTGGGTCCTGAGGAAAAAAAAGTTTGAAAACCACCGAGCTACGCCCTTTCTCTGAAGGAAGGGTCATCGAGTCTAGTCCCCTGCACTCACGGCAGCACCAAATACTCTCTTAAATCATCTATGACTGGTGTTTGTCTAACCTGCTCTTAAAAACTTCCAAAGATGGAGATTCCACAACCTGCCTAGGCAACTTATTCCAGTGGTTAATCACCCTGACAGGAATTTTTTTCCTACTATCTAACCTAAACCTCCCTTGCTGTAATTTAATCCCTTTGCTTCTTGTCCTATCATCAGCAGTTAAGGAGAACAATGTTTCTTCCTCCTTCTTGTGACAACTTCTTAGCCACTTGAAAACTGTTATCACGTCCACTCTGTCTCCTCTTTTCCCAACAAACAAACAAACAAAATAAAACCAGCTCTTTCCATCTTCCTTCATAAACCAGGTGTTCCAGACCTCTAATTGGTTGAACAGCAGTACACAGTTGACTCATGTTTAGATTGTGGTCCACTATGACACCCAGACATAAGTCAAGATGCACAACACTTCCCATTGTCATCTCAAAACAGTTCTGATCTACGGCTGATGAGCTGTGGTACAATTAAGAGATCTCCTATGGCTAGTAAATAATCCACCATCCGAATAGGGTTCTTCACAACATGTATCGTTACTATGAGATATGAACACCAAATGCAAAGTTTCCCTGAAGAACACTTTTCTCTTATTTTAATAGCATAATTTTAAAGCTAGGTACATCTTAATCAATAAACATTAGGGAAATGATACGTGATTGAGGGGTTGAATAAGTGAAAATGTGTCCTTCATCTTGAAGCAATTCTTAATAGCATTAAAATGCATTTTTTTCATGAGTCTTGGCAAATGTCTATTTCACATTGTGCTTTACAGGCACAATTTCTCTTATGTTGAGTTGGTGTTAAATTCTAATTCGTACTAAAGTGCAAGCTCCAGTGTAAGATTTGTTTTCTGCTATGCATAGTAGTTGAGTCAATCTGCCAGCTCTTTAACTGCTTTAAATGAGTTTCAACTGGTTGTAATCGATGGAGCTGTGCTGACTTACACCATCTGAGAACATGGCACAATATTTGTAAAAGACTTAAAATGACTTGTGGAAAAGATTTGAATTATAGTTGATGCACATCAACAAATCTATTTTATAGGTGGATATAGATATGTATCATGCATATTACGATGAATATTGAGTATGGCCTCTGATTACCCTTGGACTCCTTCTAGTATTGCATTTGTAACAGAAATTACATTCTGTTCCCCACATTACTTAGTTGGATTTTAAAAAAAAAAAAAAGAGAGAGAGAGAGAGTCTCAGGATGACTCAATGCAGAACCTTACAAAGTAGTTTCCAAATATTAGGCTCATCAAATAGAATAAGTGATTAATACAGAGAAAGAAGAAGCAAATTTCATGCCACTTGTCAATGCAATGAGAAGAGTCTGTTCCCAATAGAACTGGGAAATCATGCCAGCCTGATAGTTTTATTGCCGTTTCAAGAGACCTATTATGGTCCTATTAAAGTGACTTTCATTTCCATTTTACTCATACCTGAGAGCAAATAAGATATATAGTATTTTGGGCCTCAGGACAACTCTTTCATCTTTATCATCATAAAAAGAAAAGAAAATGTAAAAGATGACTTATTCTATAAGACGAGGATCCTGATTTTTGCTGAATTTAACATTGTTTGCTGATATTTAAGGTCTCTAGCCTTGCAATACATTTCCACAAGTTCTGCTGGGTTCCAATTACTATCAGGTGTAGCTTTTATTTCCTACGAAGATTAAAGGGCACTGCTAGATGTATGCAAAAGAAGTGTCTACAGAAAACAGCAAATTAGCTGGAGTTTGTCAGCTGAGGAGAACATTTCTGATATGAGTGCTGTAAGGCTGTTAACAAACAGACTAACTCAGTTGTCTCACCATGGAATGAAAATAAGATTCACCGCATTATAATAAAATCTTGACTAGTAAGTGTGTAGAAAACTCTTAGAAGCCCAGGGTGGTTTTCTTTCTTGGATTTTGACATAGTGATACATGCAAACCACACTCTAAATTACTGTGAAATGAAATGGATTCTGTGGAGAACAGATGGATCAAGGCTAATATGGTGATGTGCACTGGAGACAGGAACAGATTAATACCACAAGGGGAGACCAAAGGAAAATTGGAAAGACTGGGGTATTTGAACTAATTCATGAATCATTTCCAACTGGTAGCTCTGCCTTCAGGCACAATGAATGATACCAGGACAGTGTCTTTAAATATGTATGTGTGTTTTAATGTAACTTTGAATTCAGAACCATACTTGGAGAATTTTTTTTAAACCCTCTACTGTTCCCAAATATTTCTAAACCCCACATGTGCATTGTTGTTTAGTTTTCTGCACTCTGGCATGAGTTACTATTTTAATGAATAAGACTCCTCTTTTATTACCCTTCCTGTAGCACAAAGTCTTTGTAAATGGATTTCTTGCATGGAATTTCTGTGGCAGTGAAGAGACTTCAGTCCTCTGTTCACATCCAGGCTATACAACTCCAGTCCTTTTAATGGTAAAGGGCAAGATTTGACTGGTAGATCCACATGCACATGTTCCCATAATTCTCCCTGACCTACTGCTCCTCCAAACACCCTCAGCTTTTCAATGACTTGAACCTGCCACCTCCTCAGAACAAAGCTCCACAGCACATAGAGGGATTCATACTTCTAAATGAGATCTCTCCATCATTTCCTCTTTAATTTAGCTTTTAACAGTTAAACATCATGAGATCAGATTGTGATATCCTTACTGAAAGATCCTTCACTCTTTGTGCAACCTCACTGAAATAAACAGGAGTACTTGAGATGTAAGCTACAACAAAAGTAAGGGCATCAGAATCTGGAACTGAGAGGACTATGTAAGCAGCAAGGAACATCGATGCATGATTATTGTTATCAGAAGGTGGTTTGTGGTTACCAAAGTAGAAATCTATTTGTTAGGACCTCTAAATCCCTTCAGTAGGTAATGGCTGTCCTCATATGATTTAGCCTGATTGTTGCTATTCGTAACAGACGTGGTCAATGCAAGGGAAGAGAGACAGAGAGAAAAAACAGCATCTCAATAATTGTTTTTAAACATAAACAATCTCCTGAAAAGTCTTGCAGGAACTGTAACGTGCAAACTACAGAGAGAGATGCAGTGCACTTGGCAATGAAGGAAAATGTTGTGACATATCTTAATATTGCAGATGGCTACAATTTAGTTTGCGAGGGAGGAAATGATCTTCATGGGTTTCTGCTCAGCTACACAAATGATGCAGTCTGGAGCATCTAATACATGATTCCCTCATTCTAAGCAAGGTTCAAAAATACTAATAAAATAAAAGATAAAATGTCCCATTTGCCTTTTGTTCTCATCCTGCTGGTTTACTTCTAGGTTGCCAATCTGGCCTGTTCTATCTCCAATAATGAAGAAGGTGTGAAGTTAGTCCGTATGGCAGCAACTCAGATTGATAGCCTGTGCCCACAGGTAGGCAAAATTCTTTCTGAAAAGTGCTCAAGGACTGTTAAAATATTAAAGAGCATAAGGTGTTTGACAGAGAAAAAAACACCCTATATAAAGATTATAGCCTTGCCTTTTTCATTGTATTCTTGACTGTCTTACAAAAACTATGCAAAATACATTTATATTTGAGACTTGCTTAATGAACAGAGTGAACACAGTGCACAGCTGTGCTTTTAACGTAGTCTTTAATCAATTTGTTCTTTCCCTTAAGAAAAATGTTGTCATTTCTCTTAACAACTTATTCTAAATAATAGGTAATAAATGCTGCACTCACGTTGGCTGCCAGACCCCAGAGCAAAGTAGCTCAGGACAACATGGACGTCTTTAAAGATCAGTGGGAGAAACAAGTGAGAGTGCTCACCGAGGCAGTTGATGACATCACTTCTGTGGATGATTTCCTCTCCGTCTCAGGTACTGGGATCAAAGGAGCCTCCTAAAAGCAATCTAATAAATTAACATAATGGTCACATCAGAAATGCAGCCAGAATTAAAGCTGAGTCATTAAAGCATTCTTCCATCCACTTAGTATGCTGTTCTTTGCTGAACTCAGTGGGAGCAATCCAGTCCTAACAATTAATCCCTAGTAACTAACTGGTCATACTGGACATGTATCTCTGTGCTTTTGAGAGATGTTATGTATTTCAAACCTGTCCAAAAACAAAATAAAAAAAAAAAAAAAAAGCCTATCTTATGGGGCTAAATGAATTGCAGGTGAAACAAGTATAAATTGTCAGCACCAATTTTTCAGAAGGTATTTTCCCTTCTTATGGCTACAAATCATTTGTGAGTTCAAGCATCAGTAGTTAGACAGCTAACTATCCACCTAATCTGCAGGTTTTAGTGGTCCAGTGGCTGATATATATGCAGCCAAAATGAATTGAAGGGATCATTCCTATAAAAAGAGAGGCCAGGCAGAGACCTGACTGAAAATATGGTCTTTTGCTCTGTGTGCCACAGTAATGGCAAACCATCTTCTTGCAATTGAAGAAGACAGGGTTGAGGACCCAGATTCTCCAGTCCAATCTGTTCACTTTGTGCCAGTCAGGTAGTATAAAATGGATGAATTCTGGCCAGAAATAATCAGCAGAATTTTTTTTTTTTTTTGGAGAAAAATTCCTCACTGGTGTAATAAACGTGGCAGAGGCAACGCCTGTGCAATCATCTCATGCATACCCTTTGCTCTAACTAATATAAGGACTAGGCAAACACTGAAAAGACCTATGAGAATATCAGATCCATTGCCCCCCAGTGCAAGATTTTGCCTTTGCTGTAATTAGCAGAGACAGTCACAACTCACGGAATTTTGAGCAGGTTCCAGATTCTAAGCCTTTCAAAATTCAGAGTTTGTTTGAGTTCATCATAAAGCTAAGGGTCATGGACCAAATTTGGATCCAGATTTTGGTTTGGATTTCAACTGTCTTCAAAGTTCAGAACTGTTCAAGTCTGGAGTTTCAACTGGTTCTCTCTCTACTACCTGTAAGTACAGAAACATTTGGGCAACACTTCTTAAATTTCTTAAATTTGCTAATGTCTTGTAAGAAGTTCTCAGTGTTTGCAAATGTTAGTCAACTTAAGGAAGTCCTTAAGTCAATTTAGTGAACTCCAAATATGGTCAGGGCTTTGCTCAAGTCAACTTAAGCCTTCTTAAGTTGACCTAAGCCCATAATGTAGACATACCATAAGAGCTTATTTGTCACAGCCAGTCTTCAAGAAGGAGAGAAAGGATCCTTTACTCTTTCTCATAGTTCTTCTAAGATTAGGTATATCTACACTATGGGCTTAAGTTGACTTAAGGAGGCTTAAGCAAAGGCCTTTAAGCTTTTAAGCAAAGACTTTACTAGGTCGAATTAATGCACTGTGGCCATCTAAGTCAGCTTAAGAAACCCTATGTAACAACATGTGCCTGCTTAAGTTGACTTAGTAAAGTCGACTTAAGCAAACACATTTTTTATTATGACACTTTCTTAAGTCTACTTAACCAACTTTGTTAAGTCAACTTAAGAGAAGAGGGACTCACTAAGTCGACTTAATAAAGTCAACTTTAAGTAGACTTTATTAAGTCAACAAAGTCAACTTAGCTTTTGTAGTGTAGACATAGCCATTTTGATTCCTGGTGACAAGCAAATGGGTAGCAATGGGAAAGAATGGAATGTCAGTAGAAGGAAACCTGACTTGGCATTTCAACCCCGTGCTCACCCATCAGAATAGGCAGCTAGGAATATGCTGTTCCATCAAAAGTGGTAAAGTAATTTGCTCCTCACTCAGAGACAGGAAGGAAGGGAACTATCTAGTTCACAAACCTTTCTCTGTGCTGTTTCTGGAAAGGTGAAGATACGCACTTCATTTAGTTATGACAGAAAATAAAGTTACAACCTTGCTATATGCACAGCAGGGTCACTAGCTAAAATGTTGTTTGTATATGTTTGACTCACTGTTGCAGGTAACTTGTTACTCTAGAAAAATATAAGGGAGGTAGGATTGGATTGTGTGAGAAAGGACCTAGATTATGGGCTGAGCAGTCCTTTGGAAGAAGCTCTTAGAGCAGCCAAGCCTCAGGAGCCAGTATGGGCTGAATTGTGTGACAGTCTACTTTCAGATCTTTTCATGAATAATATGAAATCCTAGGAAAGGGGATGGATTTTACTTGCTACAATGTGTCTCAACTGTGTAGAAGCCACTTTCTTGTGCTTCTTTTTATCTATACAAAGGTAATAATGGCTAACTTAGAAAATGGAAGATGTAATCAGCTCTTGTTTCCAAGTAACAGGAAAATCTTTATTTTTATCTTGCATTTGTTCACTCTTCTTTGTGAATCTTGGCAGTAAGGCATTATTAGATCTTAACTTTGTATTAGGCAAAGATTTTGAATATATGCTTTTCTCTTCTCAGGCATATGCTTTTAAAAATATACCCAGACTCAAACAGGAAATAAGTAAAATGTTTTTTTAATTCAATCAACATGTGAAGTTATAATCTAAAGAGTGTGTGTGTGTGTGTGTGTGTGTGTGTGTGTGTGTGTGTGTGTGTGTAATAAAGAGTGGAGGGGGAAAAGCTTAGAAAGGATTCCTTAATTTTCATATTTTTTCTCTGCATGGTTCCATCAAATTATAAGGAAGTGGCTTGGTTAAGCCTGATCAAACTTCATGATTTAACACCAGAATAGAGTGCCTACCACAAGCCGTGACTAGAAAATGAAAACTATCTGTCAGAAAACTGGGTGCTTCACAACCTAGCACACATTTTGATTTGATAACTGGAACTCATATACACCTTTTAACAGTTTTCTTTATACAAATAACAGACAAACCAAGATGTGGTTCATAGATACAGTCTGCAAGCTGTGGAGCTGCCATGTGATTATTTATTTTTGCTCTACTCTTCACTCTAAAGCACTTGCATCAGTAAATTGCTTGTTCTTCCCAGGGGTAATTACTAGCTGTACCTTTTAGAAATCAATTTATTCTCTTGATATATTTACTGTAGATGGATCTGAATTATAAAATTTGGGAGCAGATCCAGTTTTTTTCAAAATGGGTCCAACTTGGGCATTGGATTTAGATCTGTCTCTGCAATACTTTATATTGTTCACTATTTTAAAATGAGGTAACTTCCTACACTGTTTAGAAAACTGTGCACTATTAGCAGTGAGCTCTGAAGTCTTAGCTTCAATCAGAAACTCGCACAAAAAAGCAACAGTTTACTTTCGGTCATTAAACCATGAAGGTATTAAAAACCGGCTGGCAACTGGCTAATTCCCTGCTTATTGCCCCAGGCCACAACTGATGGCCCATTTTATCAGTGCAAGGGCTACCAGATGGTGGCTGAGATTAATTTTAATCAAACACTTTACATTTCAGATACAGTGCCCATTCATATTTCAGAAAGTGTTTCACCTCAGGCAAATTTTGGGCATGCTGTGCTAAGCAAAATGGGTTTAAAAGAAAAAGAACTTTAGCACAGCAACATTTTTAAAATGTATTTGTAAACTTTTTTTTTTTAAGAGAACTTTCCCTTTGAAATGACCTTGGTTTTAAACACTGGAGAATTTCAGTTTCCATTCAGAAATGTTACGATTTGAAGTACAACACAGTTAAGTTTCTTGGAACAATCAAATGAACAAACCCTGGGGTCTTCGTCAATGCATGTAATGATTTTAGTCTACTTTTTAACCCGGGAATGCCTAATATAAAGCAATTATTTAGATTATCATTGTAATATATTGATTATGGAGTCTGGCTACAAGGTATATCATTTTATTTTCAGCTCATTGATGCTGATACTGGCTGAAAAGGAAGTTGCACCTGTGTTTCTCTTCCTAAGATTAATCAAATGTAAAGTTCAGTATCACTCTTATTGTTGACAAGTTCCAGAAGGATATCTGTATTAGTCTTAGTACAGCAAAAACAGTGAGAATCTCTTGGCATCTTAAAGACTTACATATTTGTTTTGACATAAGCTTTCATGGGTTCCAACTCACTTTGTCAGATGCATGATGTGGAAACTACAATTCTGAGGTCTATATCCACATGCTAGTATAGGGTAGATGAGTCCTATTCACACCAGTTGATTAGAAGGTGAGAACAGGGACAATTACCTTTCATAATGTGCTAACCATTCCAAGTCCCCATTCAGTCCCTGTCTGAGTGTATCACATTTACAAATGAGTTCCAGCTCTGCAGTTTCAGACTGAAGTCTATTTTAAAAGTTTTTAAACTTCCAAGTCTGCTACTAGGTTCGCAGGGAGATTGAAGTGTTCTCCTACTGGTCTATGTATGTTACCATTTCTGATGTCTGATTTGTGTCCATTTTACAGAATAAGTGGACACAAGTTGGACATGAAAATTGCCCATGAAAACTTATGCCCAAATTAATTCATTAGTCTTTAAGGTGACACAGGACTCTCATTGTTCTTATTGTTGAAATGACTTTTTGAACTGCCTTGACTGGAGAAAGGACAGTGTCCAGTGTTACAGAACATCAGCTTCAAGACATGTCACTGGCTGTGTCAGGCATATGTTATACATTGCAATATATCAAACCTGTGGACAGGCCTCCAGCTTGTGTAGGCTGGTGTAGTTGCTTTAATTTTGACAGTGTTACAACAATTCACAGCAGCTGAGGATCGTGCCATGTGTTTGTTAGTGTAGTATTACAATACTCACAACCACTAACATGTAGGAGCATATCCCTGCCATAAAAGCTTCCCCGTTTGTCCCTGTCCAGTGGGAAAGGGGTGGCCATTTCCTGTTGTCTGCAGGCAGAGATCTCCACATCCTTCCCTGAATTGAGTCACTCACTTCTCCTTGTTCTGTATGCAGAGATGGGCACACAGACCAGCTCTTGCTTCCTCTACTCTTCTGTTGCTGATTCATATGCACAGGCGTGGAATGGAACTCCTAAAAAACTTCTCAGTCTCCTGAATCATAGAAGATTAGGGTTGAAAGGGACCTCAGGAGGTCATCTAGTCCAAACCCCCTGCTTAAAGTTAGATCAACCCCAACTAAGTCATCCCAACCAGGGTTTTTCAAGTCATTCCTTAAGAAAACCTAAGGATGCAGATTCCAGAACATTCCTAGATAACCTATTGCAGAGCTTCACTGCCATCCTCATGAAAAGTTGTGCCTAATATCCAACCTAGACCTCCCAAACTGCAACTTGAGACTATTGTTCCTAGTACTGTCTACTGCTACCACTGAGAACAGCCTACTTCCATCCTCCCTGGAACCACCTTTTTTTTTCTAATTATTTAACTAGTTTAAAATTATTTTTAAATCCACTCTACTGCACTTCTTAACAACATTCCCGGTTGCAAGTTGATAGAGACAATACATAATAGCACTTACAAAGGCAAAAAGGATTATTTTACAAAATGATATGAGACAGCAAGCGGGAACAGATCCCAGACCCCTGTGGTGAAAGTCTGACTCCTATGGAGTCAGTGACAAAATTCTTAATGATTTCAATGTGCCAAGAATTACATCTGCTTCTGAATACCGGAAAGCTCCCTATTGATGGTGACTGCTCCACAGTGTCTGTTATGAAGATGCTTATGAGGGATCAGGACATTGGACTGGCCGTGTTCTTGGCCATGTCTTGGCTATGTCATCACTATCATAGTATGGTGACTGAGTGTGTGCAAACTTCCTTTATATGAACAAATTTTACCCATTATGTAATCCTAAATAACAGGCTCCCAACTCTTATTGACTTTCAATAGCTTTTGGGTGCCTAATTCCTTTGGCAGCCTATGAAACTCACACCCCAAATTTATTTTCAGTAACAAACAGACTACTCTTCCAAATATTAAAGGCTTCTCAATGCATAAACTGTATATATGGTCATATTATACTACAGTTTTATTTATCATTATTTTAGTAACTCTTAAATTGAATGTAATCAGAGTTAATATTTTAAATGAATTTCAATGCTGGAGTGAAGCGCTGTATTTACCTTAAAATAATTGTTGGATTTGTCTATCTCCCGCAAGTTTGTTTGGAGTGACAATATGTAGTATCAGAAGAGCAGTTCTGTTTGGATACTAAGTTCACTGTTTAGTTCACCCTGCTGAGATTGCCACAAAATGATGCCAAGTATTGCTAGTTCTGTAGGAGAATGTTGTGGTGTGAAGACCTAACCCACCTATTTAACACAGAATAAATTACCAAACTGACATTAGATCAAAATTAATTCTGCTCAGTGCTGACCTAGGTTTAGATTCAAACCGGTACACTGGAATGTACTATAACATTATGTAATTTTATTGAGACCCTACAATATCCTCCAGAAATGCCCTAAAGTACTGTGGTAATAATATTGTAAGCTGTTGTGTTTTAGGACAGTACTCTAAAGAAATTCTTGAGCTGCCCGTGCTTGACACAGTACCACATGACATTCTCATAAAAAGCAGGGAAATGTGGTGGAGAGGAAATTATTGTAAGGTGGGTACACAGCTTGTTGAAAACCTTACTAAGAGAATCATTGTTAATGGGTTGCCATCAAACTGAGATAATATATCTAGTGGGATCCCTCAGAAGCCCATCCTGAGTCCAGTACTATTCAACGTTTTCATTAATGACTGGAACAATGGCATTGAGAATATGACTTAAAATCTACAGATCACAACAAGCTGGGAAGGGTGGCAAGCCCTTTGGAGGAATTCAAAATGCTCATAATAAATTAGAAAATTGTTCTGAAAACTGAACAATGAGGTGAAATTCAGTAACAAAAAGTACAGATGACTACACTTTGGAAGGAAAAATCAAACACAAAACTACAAAATGAGGAATAACTGGATAGGTGGTAGTTCTGCTGAAAAGTATGTGGTATATTTGTAATGAATCACAAATAGAATATGAGTTAACAATGTAATTGTGAGAAAGGCTAATATAATTCTGGGATGCATTAACAAGCATCCTGTATGTATGACTTGGGAGTTAATTGTCCTTCTGTACCATTGTTCTAAGTAACACTTCAGCTAGAGCGTTATGTCCAATTTTGGACAGGATGCCTTAAGAAACGTGGATAAACTCTAGAGAATTCAGAGTAGAGGCACAGAAATAGTAAAATATGCATTAAAAAAAACCCTGATATACAAGGGAAGAGGAATGTTTAGTCTTGAGAAAAGACGAGGGGGACCTGATAATGGTCTTTAAATGGTTTAAGAACTGTTATAAAAAGGACAATAATAAATTCTTCTCCATATCCACTGATAGTATGACAAGTAGTAATCAGTTTAATCGGCATGAGGGACATTTAGGTTAGATATTAGAAAAAATATCTTTCTTACTGTAAAAATAGTTAAACTTTGGAATAGGCTTCCAAGGAAGGTTATGGAATTCCATCATTGTTCTTTTAAAAAACAGGTTAGGGATGGGCTAGGTTTATTTAGTCCTGCCTCAGCTCAAGGCGTGGACATAGATTACCTCTTTTTATGGACCAATAATTACCTATAGAAGCCTGCTTATGAACAAGAAAATTATGTGTGTATTCTCTCTGCAGAAAACCATATTCTGGAGGATGTGAATAAATGTGTGATTGCCCTACAAGAAGGGGATGTGGATACACTGGACAGAACTGCAGGTGCAATCCGTGGCCGTGCAGCCAGAGTCATCCACATCATTAATGCAGAGATGGAAAATTATGAAGCTGGTGTTTATACTGAGAAGGTACTGGAAGCTACAAAATTGCTCTCAGAAACTGGTAAGCTTATTCTAATATCTCTAATGTATTAATTTCCTAAACAGTTTAAATCTACATTTTCAAGTCTGTAATTTAGAAGAACATCTGTGCTCTCTCTATGTGGGTGGACCTGCTTGTTAGTGAATAAAGTTCATGTTTCAAAACAAAACAATAAAAACAATACCCTGACATATTAAAAAAAAAAGTACAGAAAAAAATAAATCCAAATAAGGCTCATTTCAAAACCCTGTGTCCTCACCAAGTGTCTAAAAGCCCTCAAAATTAACAATTGTTCAGTGAAAGTATATTGGAATGACTGACAAATCACTGTATCATTTTAAGAGTAATAATGTTTCATAGTGATTTCCTTGTAGGTCTATGTCTGGAGTGATAAACATTTTGCATTCTGTTCTTATTCATTTACTATATCCAGTCTAGGACTTTAAAATCACTAGGACAGTTCCAGTTTTGATAAATAATGAATGAGCAATTCGAACACACATAGCAGCCAATAATAACAGTAATTGTAACATTACAATGAAGGAATCAGATTTGTTCCTGCAACACAGCAGATCTTTTATGTCTTGTAGCATGTTTGCTAATTCATGATCTATAAAACAAAAGCTTACCAAATATTGTAATATGTTCATTATAATTTATTTTTTGTTCCAATTAAACAGTGTGGCCCCCATAAACAAAACCAGGAAGCTGGAATGTTAGTAGCTCTACTTTGTTCCTTCACTATAATGGGCTGGAGATGAAGGACTAAATCCAAAATTAAGAACTAAATTCCTTATTCTGACTGTACATCTTTCAGTTTGAGTGAGCGGGGGGAATCAAATAACTTTCTTAGATGCTCTAATGAAGCCCTAATGCCTGAGGCAGGTGGGGGAGGTCAACACCAAAAGAAAATCCAGGGAGGTAGATACAATAGAATTGAAAATCAAAATGGGAAAGTAGGGCAATCAGCTGGGTATCTTAGGTGCCTATACACAAATGCAAGGAGCCTGGGAAACAAGCAGGAGGAATTGGTAGTACTAGCGCAGACAAAGAACTATGACATGATTGGGATAACAGAGACGTGGTGGGATAGTTTGCATGACTGGATATCTTCAATAGATGGGTATAAACTGTTCAGGAAGGACAGGCAGGGAAGGAAAGGGGGAGGAGTAGCACTATATGTAAAGGAGCTCTATGACTGCTCAGAGCTTCATTATGAAAGTGGAAACAAGCCAGTTGAAAGTCTGTGGGTTAAGTTTAGAGGGGAGAGCAACAAGGGGGATGTTGTGGTAGGTGTCTGCTACAGACCACCAGATCAGAAGGAGGAGGTGGATGAGGCATTCTGTGTACAACTGACAGAAGTTTCTAGAGCACAGGCCCTGGTTCTCATGGGGGACTTCAATTACCCTGACATCTGCTGGAAGGCCAATACAGCAGTGCACAGGCAATCCAGGAAGTTTCTGGAGAGTGTTGAGGACAACTTCCTGGTACAAATGCTGGAGCAACCAACTAGGGGCCTTGCGCCTCTCGATCTGCTGCTCACAAATAGAGAAGAATTTATCAGGGAAGTAGAAGTCAATGGCAGCCTGGGTAGCAGTGACCATGAAATGATTGAGTTCAAGTTGATGATTAAAGGAAAGAAGGAAAGAAGCAAAACGCAGACCCTGGACTTCAGAAAAGCAGATTTTGTCTCCCTCAGGGAACTGATGGGCAGGATCCCTTGGGAGGCTGATCTGAAGGGGAAAGGTGTCCAAGAGAGTTGGGTGCATTTTAAAGAAACCCTGCTAAGGGCACAGGAAGATACAATTCCGATAAGGAGAAAGCACAGCAAATGTGGAAGGCGCCCACTGTGGCTTAACAGAGAGCTCTGCACTGAGCTGAAGCATAAAAAGGACGCTTACAGGAAGTGGAAGCTAGGACAGATGACTAAGGAGGCATATAAAGACATTGCTCGGGACTGCAGGGATAAAATCAGAAAGGCCAAAGGACAAATGGAGTTGCGACTAGCAAGGGATGTGAAGGATAACAGGAAGGGGTTCTACAAGTATATCAATAACAAGAAGAGGGTCAGGGATGGTGTAGGTCCCTTACTGAATGGGGCAGGCATCCTCGTGACAGAGGATGAGGAAAAAGCTGAAGTGCTCAATGCTTTTTTTAGTTCAGTTTTCACAAGCAAGGTCAGCTCCCAGCCCACTACACTAGGTACGGGGGACTGGGGAGAAGAAGAGAGGCCCTTGGTGACAGAAGGTCAGGTTAGGGACTGCTTAAAGAAACTACATGTGCACAAGTCCATGGGGCCGGATGAACTGCATCCGAGGGTGCTGAGGGAGCTAGCTGATGAGATAGCAGTACCGTTGGCCATTATCTTTGAAAACTCGTGGCGAACGGGGGAGGTGCCGGAGGACTGGAAAAAAGCAAATATAGTACCTATCTTCAAGAAAGGCAAAAAGGATGATCCTGGGAATTACAGACCTGTCAGCCTCACCTCAATCCCTGGAAAAATCATGGAGCAGCTTCTCAAAGAATCCATCCTGAAACACTTGGAGGAAAATAGAGTAATCAGGAACAGTCAGCATGGATTCACCAAGGGTAAATCATGCCTGACCAACCTCATCGCCTTCTATGATGAGATGACTGGATTTGTGGATGCGGGAAGAGCCGTTGATGTGATATACTTTGACTTTAGCAAGGCTTTTGATACGGTTTCCCACAGCATTCTCATTGGCAAATTAAGGAAGTATGGGTTAGATGCATGGACTGTAAGGTGGATAGAAAATTGGCTAGAACAACGGTTTCAGCATGTAGGAATCAATGGCTCCATGTCAAGCTGGCGGGCAGTAACAAGTGGTGTGCCCCAGGGGTCGGTCCTGGGGCCAGTTCTGTTCAATGTTTTCATTAATGATCTGGATGATGGGATAGATTGCACACTTAGTAAGTTTGCAGATGATACCAAACTGGGGGGAACGGTAGACACCCTAGAGGGCAGGGACAGGATTCAGGGAGACCTAGACAAATTGGAGCAGTGGGCCAAGAGGAATCTCATGAGGTTCAACAAGGATAAGTGTAAAATCCTGCACTTGGGACGAAAAAACCCCATGTACTGCTACAGGCTGGGGAGTGATCAGCTAAATAGCAGCACTGGAGAAAAGGACCTGGGAGTCATGGTGGATGGGAAGCTGGATATGAGTCAGCAGTGTGCTCTTGCTGCCAGAAAGGCCAATGGCATACTGGGCTGCATCAGAAGAAGTGTTACCAGCAGATCAAGGGATGTGATCATTCCCCTCTATTCTGCACTAGTGAGGCCACATCTGGAATACTGTGTCCAGTTTTGGGCTCCCCACTACAAAAAGGACATGGACAAATTAGAGAGAGTCCAGAGGAGGGCAACCAAAATGATCAAAGGGCTGGAGCACAAGCCCTATGAAGAAAGACTGAAGGAACTAGGCTTATTTAGCCTGCAGAAGAGAAGACTGAGGGGGGATTTGATAGCAACCTTCAACTACTGGAAGGGTTGCTCCAAGGAGGATGGAGCTCGACTGTTCTCGGTAGTAACAGAGGGCAGGACGAGAAGCAATGGTTTCAAGTTACAGCTGGGGCGGTCCAGGCTGGATATTAGGAGAAACTTCCTTACTAGGCGAGTGGTGAAGCATTGGAATAAGCTGCCTAGGGAGGTGGTGGAATCTCCATCTCTGGAGGTGTTCAAGTCCCAGCTGGACAAAACACTGACTGGGATGATCTAATGGGAGTGGTCCTGCTTTTTTTGGCCGGGGGTTGGACTAGATGACCTCGTGGGGTCCCTTCCAACCCTATGATTCTATGATTCTATGAAGTTAAAAGAGACTAGAAGGCAACCTTTGGCTCCTCAGAACTGATGAAATTTACCCTTGCTTTTAACCATGAAGGACCATTTCAAAGGAGAGTTTAATGTTTGTGAGCATGGTCTGTACATTTTAGTATATATCCAGCCACTTAGCCCATATAAGCTTGCATCCCCTAAGCACTTCCTTTGCTCATATTACTTTTGGATAAACACAGAAAAAAAGGGATGATTGGGGGCCTAGAAAGCGTATTTTCTGGGAGGAGACAGAACAAGCTTTGCTTGTTTAACCTATCAAGGAAGCCTGAGAAGGGATATAGTTGCTGTCTATAAACACATGAAAAGGATGAAAAACAAGAGGATGAGAACAGTTATTTAAGCTTAAGGAGAATGTTGGCTCAAGAACAGATGAATATAAATTGGCCATCAGTAAATTTAGGCTGAAATTAGAAGGTTTCTAACCACCAGAGTGAGGCTCCAGAACAGCCTTACAATAAGAATAGAGGGAGACAAACAACCTAGACAGTTTTAAGGTGGAGCTTGATGAATTTATGTATGGGACTATATGATGGGTTACTTGTGTTAACAGAGGATGAAACTTCATCACCCAGGGCTCACTTCTCGTCTTGTGTCCCAAAATGTGAGAATTTGGTCTTACATGCCTTTTAAGGTGTCAATGTGGTTGTCCTCTCACCATACTGTTTCTTCCAAGGAAAATTTTTATGTGATTTTTTTGGTGTGAAACTCCCAAGGGGATCAGAAAATAGCTATTATAATTCTGCATTTATTACATATTCAATACAAGATCAAAAAAAAATAACCGTGACATCACTTCTAAAAGGGATTTCATTTGCAAAATAATATAAACTGTAGCAGTAAGCAATCTGTACAGATTCCAGAAGGAAGATCTGAACTGTCCAGTCCGATTGGATCAACAAACTTTTTGAAACCAGCAAAATATATTGGCATTTATTTCTGTCAGAGCCTCCTTTAATAAACTAAGAGATTTTTGAACAATATGAACTCAATGTTAAAAAGAACAGAATTAATTTTCAGACCTTTTATTATGCTAACATTTCTGGCCCTGCTTTATGTAAAATTTTTCCAATTCAACTTTCATAGAACTAATTTACAATGATAAAAACACAATAAAAAGGATCCACAGTAGGGACATTAAATACTGACATTGCATAGTTAATGTGTTCTTCAGTAAAGCCTGAATTATAACAAAGTGCTAATATCTTTGTTTTAAGTGCATCTTGACCAAGCCCTTCTGTGAGGAATGAGAAAAAATTGGATCCGATTGCCGTAGTGTAGAGGAAGGACTCCAAATTAATGATACTTTATTTAAAGCGTTTCTTGCGGTTCATTCTGTACTGTCTCTTTCAGGTACTGCTATGTCCCTTGTAACAATATCTTAGCTATTCAAAGTCTTCAATACATTTATCCCCACAACACCACTGAGCATAGGGAGGACATTGCTATCGCCCTTTTTACTTATGGGGAACTGTGGAAGAGAGGGACTGTTTGACTTGACAAAGGTCACATAAGAAGTCTCTAGCAGAGCAGGAAATTGAACTGTTCTCCTGAATGGTTGTTAGCACTGTAACCACTGGGTAGCCCTTCCTTCCACTAGTGAGTGCAAGTGGAGGAGGAAACTAAAGCAATAATCATATTAATCTTCTAACCAAGTACTTCACCATTTGTCCACTGGTATCAAAGTGCTTCACAATCGTCACCTTAAAGCTACCAATAGTGTCACTGAGACGCACAGAAGTGAAGGGATTTCATCTAAGTGACAGTGTGAGTCAGTGTTCAAGCTGAAGTTGGAACCCAGGTTACCTGCTCTTCTTCTCTGTCCTCAAGATCAAAATCACAGTTTGTTGTATTCTCATAAAATGGAAGTCTGTGACTATAAATTCATAGACTTTAATGCCAGAAGGGATCATCATGGTCCTCTCTAGTCTGATCTCCTGCCCATTGTAGGGCACAGAACCTCACCCACCCTGTGCTGTAGAAGGCCCATAACTGCAAGCTGAGTTACTGAAGTGTTCAAATTTGAATTTGAAGGCTTCAAGCTTTGGAGAATCCACCATTTACCCAAGTTTAAGCCAGCAAGTGGTTTGAGTCCCACACTGTACGGGAAAATATAGCAAGCCCCTGGGGTCTCTGCAAATTTGTCCTGGGAAGAAATTCATTTCCAGTCCTAAGTATACTGATCAGTACACCCTGACCCCCCAGCATTATGTCTGGGAAAGAACAGAACATAAGAACGTCCAGGAGGGTCAACCCGATCAACCATCTAACCAGGTATCTTGCTTTGAACTAGTTAATTTGGCTGATTAGTTCAAACTAACTGCTTAGTTCAAACTAATTTGCATATTTAGTTTGAACTAGCCAAATTCTGACATGCTAGTTCGAACTAAATAATTTCAAACTAGTGGTTCGTTCAAACTAACCGCTTTTTTTTTTTTAAATGTTCAGAGTAACTTTTAGTTTGAACTAACCGTGCTTTTTGAGTTCAAACTAAAAAAAGTGCGGCTAGTTCAAACTAAAAACACACTTAGTTTGAACTAACTTTCTAGCTACTTAGTTCGGACCACGCAAGTCCAAACTAAGATTTTAGGTGTAGACATATCCCTAAGGACTCTTCCATTTGGTTTTCTCACCTGTAAAATGAAGATAGTAATATCAGACCTTATAATGGTACTGATGGCTTAATTTATTGTCTGTAAAACACCTGGAACTCCTGCAAAGGTGTGACAGAAGGTAAAGTATTATTATTAATTATATAAAGGCAGAGTCTGCCCTCAGGCGTGCCTGTGGGATTCTAGTGGATTCTGTCACTTTGAGTATGAAACACAATGTTAAATCCCAAATCTTTTTTTTTTTTATTTAACATTTATTCATTTTTAAATGTGAGCTTTTGTAGACTCAGGGTAACTAATTTCAATGATAATAAAGAGTGAAAAATAGCACTGCACGTTTCCGTGGTGGTGGTTGTGGTTGTTGTTTATTATTATTATTATTATTATTATTATTATTTACTCTTTCAGGGATTAGCTCTAGGAATGCATCTAGTAGTTGAGCTGGAAACAGCCAAATTACAAACTATAGTTTTTCGGGGAATCCAAAGTTTTGTGCATTTTTTTAAAATCAATGTTCAAAGAGATACTGGGCCATAAATCAGCATAGCGCTACTGGGTTAGACCAGTATGCAGAGATTTTTGAGGACAACTCTAGTATTTGGTGTAAACAACTCTATTGATTTAAGTGAAGTAGTACCTACTTACATGGTATCTGAATCTGATACCCGATTTCTAGATTTGATTTAATGATATTCTTTGTATAATATATAACTTGTTATCTGTTCTGTCTTCATTTTACTTTTAAAGGTGACTTAAAAAAGTTTTTCTCATAGAATGTGTAGGGTTTTTTATTAGGAATTTTTTTTCTTCTTGATACATCTTTCATTTTTCACTGCTTTCTTGGATATGTTAAGTTGACTGGTGACCTTTAATCTTGTGCTTGTTAAAGCCTGTTCTGATCACATTTATGCCCCCAGTGTCTTTGATATTAACATTAATTAATGACATGCTGGTTAAATCCTCTTGAATAGTTTCTCTTCCTTTTAAAAACAAAGCAGATGTTTGACGCTCACTATGACAGTTGCAGAAATCTAAGACAAAAGCCATGAAACCATGAAGTCTAAGTGACTTCTTGGAAGTATAAGAGCAAAATTCTTTTGGATTTCAATGGGTGTTATTTGCAACCTGCAGTGAGGAAACAAGACCCCCAGGGTTTAATCTTCTGTTTTGTCCTATACTTCATTCTACAATAGTGAATGGATTTTAGTTTGTTTGTAATACAAGCAATTCCCTGTATAGCTAGCTCTGCATTGTCTTTACAACAAATAGAACATAACGTGGTTATTAAGAATAACTTTAATAACTTATAATACCTTTCAAATATATTTGACTTTGTGAGCATTGTGCAATTTTTTTCACATATGTGCCACTAATACCAATTGATAATAGGTCTAGCTATGAATTACCTGTTTATTATTGCCTATGGATTAAAAAATAATTTTTCTTTTTTTTTAATTTTGTAGAAATTCATGCCTTTCTATTTTCCATACTGTAATTTATTACTTATCAGTTGCATAGCAGTATCAGTGTAAAAAACAAGATGAAAACATATAACTATGACTCTGCCACAAAGGGCTTAAAATCTAAAGATTTTCAGAGGAGTAGCCGTGTTAGTCTTTGTACAGCAAAAAACAAGAGTCGTGTGGTACCTTATAGACCTACAGATTTCTTTGGGCATAAGCTTTCGTGGGCTCCAACCTACTTCATCAGATGCATCTGACAAAGTAGGTTGGAGCCCACAAAAGCTTATGCTCAAACAAACCTGTTAGTCTATACGGTGCCACAGGACTCTCGTGGGTTTTTTTTTTCTTTCTTTTGAATGTGAAGAAAGACAGAGAACACAGTACAGTCAACACTGGTGCAGAAAGGTGGATTTTCATTTGGCTCTAAGTCAAACTGGGCCTTGTAGATCTCTGTAAGTCGTCTTAAAGTGAGCAAAGGAGCCTGATGAAGCAGTCATTTAAGTCAATGGAAAGAGTCCCTTTAACTTCCGTCAGCATTAGATAAAGATGTTGGTGAATATTAACAAGGTATCTCGCTGGCTCCTTGTTTGTTTTGCAGAACTAGATTAAAACAGCTACCCTTTGGAAATTTGTGAATGTTGACATGGAAGCTGTACGAACTCTCAGGATACTGTAGAAGGAGGCAGAGATTCTGGAGCAAGCAAAGAGAACAGTTTGGAGAAAATTCAATCAGAAAACTGGAATCAAGGTTAGATATAGTTTGGAATAAGGTCAGAGCAGAAGGCAGGAGCACAGCTATGGAATAGTTCATAAGTCAAAAGACTGAAATGAATGAATGTGAAACAACCAGTGGAGTCTTTGCACAGGCAAAAAAAGAGAAGGAGAATGAATGAAGGAAAGTGGAGCTAAGGTAGATAGGTTAGAACAGGCAAATATGAACGAGAAGTTCCCAAAAAGTGTGGATGGAGTCAAAAAAGGCAAATTTTTGAGGTGCTCTTCATAAGAAGAGAAAAACCATGATTGCTGAGGACCTATCTATTCAGGACGAAGACTAACAAGACTTTAAAAATGACTCCATGGTGAGTTAACATGGCTAATAGCAAGTTTTATTGCAGTGTCAGAGGAGAGGGGAACATTTGGGGGCAAAGAAGATGAGCTCCATCTTAGATGTGGTGGTGAAAAAGGTGTCATAGTAAAGACAGAATTACAAAATTCCAAGATGGAGAATATTTGCAGGTGATCAGTATTAATTGCTTGTTTTGGGGGGTTTCAGCTGACCATATTTCAGTGCATTCTTCAGTTTGTGAGTTCTGTCACCTTCAGGACCAGTGTTCTGAAGGAAACCAAGGTACTGATTCAGCAACAGACTGAATCATGTTTTTAAGTGCTTTGATGAATCAGCGACTAAAGATCCAACTAGCTTAGCAACTATTAGACATATCTAATTTATCATTCCAAACAGCTGCTATACTAAAAGACTAGAGGATATCCAACTTTACATCGGTATTTCAAAAAGTGCTTGCTTGTAACCCTGAGAACTGTAAACCAGAGAGACTTGCTTCAGTGCCAGGAGGAACAGAATGGAAAACCATCAACACAGAGATATAAAGCAAGAAAATGAGTCTCATAAAAGACTGATAAATCAGCAAGGCTTCTGTAATGTTAAATTATATATTCCTTATTTTGAAGGAGTTTTTGAAAAATAAAATTTTAATACAAAAAGGCAATCATTGGCTAAAATTTAATTCATTTAGATTTTCAAAAGATTTTGATTGCCTTTCCTAAGAGGGGATAGGTAAAGGCCTTTAATGGATTAAGAATAATGTAAGAGACAAGAAGCAAAGAATAAATGGCCAGTTCTCAGCATGGAAGAAGATCAATTCCAGAATGTCCTATGGTCAGCATTGTTGCCAGTGTCATAGAATATATTAATTAGCAGATGAATAGTGAGGAAGCACAATTTGCCAGAAGGAAAATACTGATATGGCTGTCAAGTCTAGGTAAGAAGGACCCCCAACAAAAGGTAATTTTATTCAATTTCACAAAGTAAAGCAGTGATTTAAATGACTCACATGCATACTGATGTGTTCTGAGTTAATGTAACCTCTCTGCAGAATTATTTAGTAATTATTATGTATAGCTTGTTGGAGATGTTTATTAAATGCACAACAGCAGTCAAGTTCATGTATAAGATGTTAGACTGTATCTTACAGAGGGGATTGAGGAATAGTCTGAATTGCTTTCAGGTTTGATCAGCGTAACTTGGAGACCTAAAAGAAAGAGCAAAGGTCACTATTAGAGTTATGTGGTTATCTGATATGCTGCTATTTTTAGTTTACTAGCAGGTCCAAGAATCTTTTTGTTTTGTTTTTTTCTTTGTTTTTTGCTTTTGTTTTTGGATCAAACTAACCCCCCCCACACACACACACTTTTTTTTTTTTTTTTTTTTTATTGTTTGCCAAATGGTTTGCCTGAAACTAAATATTTTGTTTCAGGCCCTTTTAAGATTGCTTTTAATTAACAAATAGGAAGTGAGCTAGATTCATGAACTGGAGAAGAAGGTGGTAGGTTTATACCCATTAGACTAGAGGCTAGGGCCCTCACCTTCATTGTGGGAGATGCATCTTTGAATTCCTACTTCAATCAGTGATATGAACGGAACCCTACCTTACTCTTTGGTGAGTTCACAAAGTACTGTATCATAGTGCATTCTTGGCTGAGTTGCTCTCTCAATCTTTCCCTACTGAAGCTTGCCACTTTGTATCCAACACTAAATATTTTTCAGAGCAGGAACTGGAACCCAAATGCCACACCTTTTAAAGGAGTGTCCTGACCACTACCCTATAAAACCATCTTCTCACTCTCTGACTGTTCATGTATTAAAAGACATTGGGCACCCAAAATTAGTACATCATTATGTGCTTTAGTTCTCATCTGTAAAATGGGGGTAATAATAACATTTTAGTATACTACCATTTTATTAAAATGAAATTTACTAATGGCTGTGAAGGCCTTGATTACTATCATAGAATCATAGAATCCTAGGGTTGGAAGGGACCTCATAGGTCATCTAGTCCAACCCCCTGCCAGAGGCAGGACCACTCCCACTAAACCATCCCAGTCAGGGTTTTGTCCAGCCGGGCCTTAAACACCTCCAAAGATGAAGACTCCACCACCTCCCTTGGCAGCTCATTCCAAGGCTTCACAACTCACCTAGTAAAAAAGTTTTTTCTAATATCCAGCCTCGACCTCCCTAACCGCAACTTGAGACCATTGCTCCTTGTTCTGTCCTCTGTTATTACCGAGAACAGTCGAGCTCCATCTTCCTTAGAGCCTCCCTTCAAGTAGTTGAAGGCTGCTATCAAATCCCCCCTCAATCTTCTCTTCTGCAGACTAAATAAGCCTAATGCTTTCAGTCTTTCTTCATAGGGCTTGTGCTCCAGCCCTTTAATCATTTTGGTTGCCCTCCTCTGAACTCTCTCTAGCATGTCCCTGTCCTTTTTGTAGTGGGGAGCCCAAAACTGAACACAGTATTCAAGATGTGGCCTTACCAGTGCAGAATAGAGGGGAATGATCACATCCCTTGATCTGCTGGTAATACTTCTTTTGATGCAGCCCAGTATGCCATTGGCCTTTTTGAGGATAAGTGGCTTAAAAAAGCCAAAGAGGAAATTCCTAATTCTGTATTCAGGGCAGGGTCCGGTCAAACATGAAGCTACACATTGAATGATGATGATAAAACAAATATTGAAAAGCTACCGAAACACTATTCATGCTTTTACACTGGAGGGGACAGTGGGCCAATGGAAAAGGTAGTATGTCACCATATGTGTCACAAGGCCTATGTATAAGGGAGCCAAAGTAATGGGCATAATGAATTCTGGCATGTCTCAATTTATGGGATTTGTTTTTTTACAATGTTTTATACATGTATGTTCAATAGATGTATGTATATATAGTTAGTGAGCAATATAGAGTCGTTTTTCCAAAGCATTTCATTTTTAATGAAAATTGGGTACCCCTTAGGCACTTTTGAAACCACAACCACAGCCACAATAAATACACATGTGTGTATGCATATAGTTGAAGAATACTGCCAAGACAGTTTCTGATATTTCAGACACTGGATTTCTTACTGGACTCAAAGCTTGTTTCAAAAGCAAACAATGTAACATACTGCATAGCAATACTCTTTTATGGTATATTGATAAAAAGTTCATTTTTTCTTAATTACTGACATAAGGATCAAGAGTAAAAATGTTATAATTAAACTTATACAACTGTTATAATAGACTAAGATGTAATATTGAAATATTCAATATGTATAATCTGACAAAAAATTTACTAGCCTTACAGAACCAGACCTTGACAAAAAATTCATAAAGTATCATGTTCAATTCTATATCCATTCCTCACGCCAAATTGATATAATTTTTTACAGAGCAGGGCTGATAACCCAGTAGGATTATTTTTGAAGTAACTTTTTAAAATATTTAAATGTCTCAATACTGTTCTGGCCTCAGTTAGACAAATTAATTATTAGGAAAATACTGGTTAGAGTACAAGATGTATTCTATATTAGCATATTTAGTGTGATTTATGATATCATTGCAATGTACCCCCCCCTTCAAACTGGATAATAATTTGTTCTCCAAAGGCAATAATTGATTAAATAGTGGATCATTCGTGGTATTTTGGTTTGTTGATATCTTTCTCTTACAAGTCAAGAAAAGGAAAGTGAAGAGAGTTCAGAGATGAGCCATATAAATATTTAAAGAATTAGAAAACATGCCTTATAGTGATAGATTTCAGGAGCTCAATCAATTTATCTTAACAAAAAGAAGGTCAAGGGGTTACTATAATCTGTAATTATTTACATGGGGAACAAATAGTTAATAATGAACTCTTCAGTCTTGCAGAAAAACATATAGCACGGCCCAGTGGGTGGAAATTGAAACTGGACAAAATCAGATTGGATATAAAACGCAGTGTGTTAACAGTGAGAGTAATTAACCATTGGAACAATTTATCAAATGTTCCGATAGATTGTCCCTCTCTGACAGCTTTTACGTTGAGAGTGGATTTTTTTTTTTTTTCCCTAAAAGAACTATGCAGGGGCATAGCCAGCCTCCATTTTTTTGGCCATGCTGTTGAGCCTCCAGGGAGGCCCTGGCTATGCCTGCTTCCAGTCACATTACAGAAAGCTTCCTAATGGTGCTCCAGTTGCCCAGCAACTGGAGTTTCAGGAGGAGGAGGGAGAGGGAAGAGGCAGCCCAGTCTCAGTGGTTGTCCACAGTGCCACCGCTCACTGCCGCGGCTGCTGGCTAGTCTGTAGCCATAACTGCGAAGATTGCACCAGTGCTGGGTGCTGCAGTGGGTGGAGGTCCACCTCTAGCTACACCCCAGAAACTATGCTAAGATTTATTTGGGGAAAATTCTATGTTTGGTGTTGTACAGATGGTCAAACTTGATGGTCATAATGGTCTCTTCTGGCCTTAGCATTTAGGAACCTGTGAATCATAGAGAGAAAGGATGATTCAGGGGCTGGAACACCAGCCTGAATCCTGAAAGGTCTGGATTCATGGTCCTTGTGATGCCTTATAAAATTGGGGGTTACATATATTCTTTAGACAGACAACAGTGAATTTAACCCTTTAAATTCTGACAGCTAGTGCTCTTCTAATGGTATCAACTATAAGAATTCAGTCAAAACTAATGTTTCTGATCCTGAGCTATAATATCCTTATGTGACTTCACTTTTAAATGTTTTGTTTCTAGAAAAGTATAAAACTGCTTATTGTGGAAAAGAATTGAATTAGCACCAGTTTATCAGAAAACATGGGCTCATTCTTTAATTAACTGTGAAACCACAGCATTAGAAGTTTTCTGTGTTTATTGTAGCTTAGTTATCTTGGAGTGCTGTACAAACTGCCTTTGCAGAAAACCTTTTATATTCTAAACTACTGGCTCAACTAATTTGCAGTGTTCCTGTTAACAGACCACCATCATACAAACATTTACACATATGCTTAAATTCATACATGTGATTTATGCATATTGCAATCAGTTAGAATGACTCACATATTTATAGTTAAGTACACTTGTAAGGTTTTTGTTTTTTTAAACCAAAACTCAGGATTTGATTTCCTTTGAGCTTATGGGAAAATTCAGATTTCTCTTTGAATTCAGAATCAGTGGCTGGCTCTTCTCTAAACTAACAAGCGGAACCAATCCTTTATCTCACTCACTCATGAACTTCAAATCCAAATCCAAATTTTGTGCTTCCAGTTGAAGTTGACATTTGATTTCTGCTGTTTGGGCATAGGGAAATCCCAGTCTCTATGAATGTGAGACTGAATGCAGAATATATGTTTTGTTGGGACAACATAGTTATATGAACATACCATATATCACTGTCTCAGAATTTTTCAAGTGTGGCCCAAAAGCCTTAATAGGAGAACAATGGATTTCTTGCCTCTATTTCCAAAAATGTTTCTGTGCTCAAAAATAATATATAATTTGAGAAATAATAGGAGATATGAGTTTATGAGTTTAAGATGAGCTTTCATTCTTATCTATCAACAACATAAAGAACAAAAGCATTGAATTAAAAATGCATTTTGACAATTTCCAATTTAGTTTACTTACTTTCTTCATTTCAAAAAGACAAATTAAAGTGTGTATGATAGTTGATATTAGAGGGCCCGTTGTGGCCAAGTTGGCAGAATACCAGTGGTCTGAGAGGGTATAAGGAGCTTTTGCCACACAACAACCAACCACAATAGTTTTTTGTGCAAGGACTTCCTCTAGCTAATGCCAGCTGAAAACAGCATTAAGCTCTGCTGCCTATAGAGGTGTAGGGCACATTAGTGCTACCAAAGCTAATGAAACATGATCTTTGTCATGCTGTAGTTGCTAGATGTTTGTGTGTGTCTGTTGCTACTGGATCTGAGCAAACGGCCTTAATTCTAATACTGTTGCATCTATGAGACTTGAACTTCAGATGACCTCTGAATTTAAAGATGGAGCCCCTACTGCTGGAGCCATGAAAAAGTGTCCCTTAATTTAGAGGCAACAGGAGCAATTGATATGTACAGTTTAGGTGGCGAGGGGTAATAGAGACTTACACTGGGTTAACATGTGTTACACAATTCAGAGACCAAGGAGTATGGTGGAGAAAATCCCATGAAAGCTCATGTGATAGATAAATTTGTTAATCTTTAAAAGTGCCACCAAACTCCTTGTATATTTGGCTGAACTAGACTAACATGGCTGCCCCTTTGGAACTTGTGAACACAATGGTTTCTTATGTTTCTGTGAGCACAGTCTAACTCCCCTCTGGCTTATCACACAGCTGTTGCTTACTTTAACAGTTTAGTCCTAAAAATGCACAGTAATGGGTTCCATCACAGTCAGTTGGGTAAATATGTGAATTTCAGACTTTTAAACAAAAATTGAATATGCATCTTATCTAGAGTGAGAAAGGATTCCTACCATGTACATTTTTAGACTGGTGTGCTGAACAAAGTAGGTGCAGCTTCCTTTTAAATGGTTTAAAGTAGATAAAACCAGAGAAGCCGTCAGGATTTATCAACTAAATAATCTCTTACAAATATCCAAAGGCAATATTCTCATTTGAAGTCCACATATGTAGAACTAGAATTTCAGTTAATCTCTGCTTGTGAGCAGACTATCCGGAAATGCACATTACAGAGCTCCATCTTTTCTTTTTAATTTCCATGTTTGAGAGTGTCCAGATCAAGTCAAGCTTTAAGACAAACTTAAATATATGAATAAATATATCCCAGCTATAAACATAAAGTTCAGTACATATTAAAAGCAAAGGGATTAATTACAATGGAGTAATAAAGTAATAAGAGTACATGTGTGGGATCAATTCAGGAAAAGAAGCCCACTGGTACACTGTTAGACTTAAGAATATTTAGTCTCCTTAAGGAAGTAGTAGATGCCTCTTTCAGATATACTGTAGAGAAGAATCCTACATTTTCTGAATTACATGACCTTATAGATCATTTCCATTCCTAACTTATATGTATCAAAGAAAGCTCCACTATCCTTTTATGTAATATATATTTTGGGGTTGGCAGAATAAACTGTATTTTGAGTAGATTTATTCTTTTAACAGACTCCATTAAAGTGAATCGTGTCTAATGAATACCAATTAATTTAAGAGTTTCTCATGCCAAACTCAGATTAAAATGAATACTTTAAATCATGCATAAAGCTCAGGAATTGAAAAGATGAGTCTGTGGTAGCTATAAGTTCTTCTTTTAGATACAAGAGATTACTTCTCCCAGTACTATGGATGGGCATTCTCTTTCATACAGACTGCAGATTGAACTTTTGGAGAGAAATAAAGGGAATGAACAAGAATAAAATGACAGAAAAAAAGGATTAGATGTTATCATAACACTTTTGGGAAAGGACCTCTTTTTTTGTGATGGGTGTATATCGCACCTAGTGCAACAAGCTCCTGATCAATGAATTGAGCTCCTAGGTAATACCACAATTCAGATAATAGATAATAATTGTCTAAATGTAAGAAAAGATGCCCAAATATTTATAAATCAATTCATCTCACACATGATATAAAGCCCACTGAAATCAGTAGCAAATGATCAGTCTTTTAGATCAAGCACAGAATCATGCATTGCTTAGCTTTGTTCTAGCATGCATGGCCCCACTCCTATAGGTATTTATGTATATGCGTAACATTAGGTAGCCGAGTAGTCTGAAGTTAGTAGGGCTACTCATGTAATTAAATATATGAGGAATTTGGCCTCAGCTGAAAAAAAGAGGACTGATTCTAGGAACTTTTACTACTGTAGATAGAGTCAATCCCTGTGACTCCAAGGGACTGTTTGTGACAAATAGCCTTCTACTCCAAGGTGTTTGAGGGAAAGCACCCTAGGATTTTACAGTTATTCCAGTAACACAAGACTTCTTGCTTGTTTTTCACAAATTATAAAAATGCCCATAAACTACACAAATAAATAAATAATGGATATATTCTTTATAACAAATGAGGTGTCTGATGTCACTGAAAAGACTAACAAATGTATTTATCACTTGAGCTTTCGTGGGAGAAACTCCCACTTTGTTGCTTGAAGAAGTGGGATTTTCTCCCATGAAAGCTCATGTGATAAATAAATTTGTTAGTCTTTTAAGCGCTACCAGACTCCTAGTTTGTTTTGTTGAACTAGACTGACACAGCTGCCCCTTTGGAACATATAATCATTATATGTGTATTCACAGTGCATGCATATACCCCAGGGGATAATATCTGGAAAGGTTTGTTAATTTACAGCTGTTAGTATCTTTCATCTTACTATAATGAGGAACCAGAGTTCTCTGCTACATACTGTCAGAAATATCATTTGCCGGCTTTTAAGAATTGTTTGTATTTTGGGGGAATTTTCTTTTTACTCATTGTGAGGTAGGCTATAACGTATTAATTACTATGAATTAATGTGAGCAATATTTAAATTATGTGTTGGTCATTTTGCATGAATAACATTGTTATGTATTGTAAAAATTCCAAGTTGTAATCTTCTAGGCATGCTTCTGAATGTATTTTATTGACATGTCAAATAAGTTAGTCTTTAAAAAGAGAGTGAATCATACTTTGTTAAACAGGTTTTAATTCTTTGTCATATAATTACAAGTAACTACGTTGTTTTCTTCCTCTCACAAAATGTGACAGAAAACCCTGCACGCATCTAAAGTCAGCATAAATCTAGTCAGCGAACCTTCCTTCCTGTGAATTGAAACTTTTGACAGCAGCATGTTCTGTGCCCACTGGAAAGTATTTATGCCCAAGGGCAGGGGAAACTATACATGAAAGAATGTCTGTAATCATATTGCCTTTCATTTTGTTTAATCTAGTTATGCCACGTTTTGCTGAACAAGTTGAGGTTGCCATTGAAGCTTTGAGTGCAAATGTCCCACAGCCATTTGAAGAGAATGAATTCATAGATGCCTCCCGCTTGGTTTATGATGGAGTTCGTGACATCAGGAAAGCTGTTCTGATGATAAGGGTAGGTAAGGCACCTGGGAAATAAAAGTTGGTGCTTAAAGGAAAGTATCATAGAAGATGAGAAGAATATAAAAGTGGCCTGGAACCTACATTGTTTTATAGTCAAGAAGAATAGTTTGACATGGAAGTGAATGTAGAACAAGTGTGCGTACAGCTGAAAGATCTTGTAAGTACAGCAAGTAGATTATTTTAACACTTGTATGAGGATCTGAGGTTTGTAAAAATTAAGCACCAGAAGCAGAGGCTATGACTGTAGGTTGTTCTGCTAGATTCCAGAAACAGCTATATGTGCAAATGAACTATAAGATGCAGGGCTCTCCTTTTCTATTCTCTGGCCTCTTTACAACAGAAACTGATGTTTGGCATTGCATAGGTTTTAGTTTATGTGGCCCCAGGTAGGGTGGAATTTGATCACAGTTCTCTCTGGAGCCAAGACCCATTGCAACAGAATTGTTTCAGTGTTAGTGCAATTGTTTTATTAAGAGGTTTTTGTTTGCATAGAATATTTTCTTGTTCATCTATGCATGTATCAAGACTATGAGGTAGGTAAATAAATTACCTTGCTGCTCCACAGAGCTTTCAAAATGATGGTTTTAAATGTTTATGCAGATGAACAAAGTGCTATTTGAATGATGACTAGCCAGTTGATCCAATTTGATTGGGCATCCTTTTTTATAACAAGTGAAGTAACCTACTAATTGAAAGAACCAGTCTGTCTAGTTCTTCAGTGTCTCCAAAGCCAAATCATAAAGAGCTTGGTTCTAAGAATAGCTGAGCTCCTGTTTGAAAGCAATGCTATCTGGGTTCATAGGACTTGTCAGAACCAGTGAAAGCTGTGTAAAGAGGGCCACAGTGAGAACACTATGAAGAATCTGAAAACCAGAGGAAAAAAACTTCCCCTATTTCACCAACTAGCAGGATTGAAACAAAAGTCCTCACTTTGAGCAGCTTCCAGCAAGTTCTTAACCATGTGTTGCTGACTGTGATCAGAGAACACCACTAAGGAAAAACCTGGAAGGATTTTGGGGCAGTCAGCTCACTCCAAAATAACTTGTATTATACATCTGCTGCTCCCTGCTACCCATACAAAGAAAACTATTTGAACACTTCACTGTATATTTGCAATTCATTTAGATTCTAGTCCTCTGGCCTGCGCCCAACTCAAATAGCCGAGAATGCTTGCAGAGGAAATCCGCCTCAGGAGGGAAATGAGAGGATCCTTATGGTATAGGGTTGCCAGGCGCCTTTTTTTTTTTTTTTAAACCAGAAAGTCTGGTCAGAAGAAGGGACCTGGCACTGTCTGGTCAGATGTAAAAGTCCAGTTACCATGGGCCAGGTTGGGGGAGGTCCTGGATCATCAACCGGTGCCAGCCCCTGCTCAGCCAGAGCCACTTCCTACCTGCATCTTGTGGGCAAGCATCAGGCTCTATGTCAGGCTGTAGATCCTGACCTGGCCCTGGAGAAGAAGAAGCCCAGATGTTTGGGGTTGGGAGGTATAGAGCAGTGAGCAACAGGATGAGGAGGGAGAGGGGTGAGTGGGAGTGAGGTCCTGAGGAAAGAGGCAAAAAAGGGGCAAGGCTTCAAAAGAAGAGGCAGAGCAGAGGTGGAGCATAAGGAAGAAGAGCTAGGGCAGGGGGTTGTCTAAGAGAGAAAAGGAAGGGCAAGAGCAGGAGCCTAAGGGAGAAGAGGTTGGGCAACGATCGAGCTTTGAGAGTTGAAGGTGAGGCTGGCGGTGTAGTCCAGTCCTCAGAAACTAAAAAGATGGCACCGCCAAAAGCTGTCAAAAACATCAGGATTTTCAGCTACCCTGGCTTCCAGCCACTCACCTTGCATAGCAGAACTATGCCAGATGTGTTGCCAAGGCAGCCTGTTCTGCTACAGTGAAAAGGGTTAGATTTTCTCCTTAGCATTAAAACACCATTTTTACTTCTGAAGACACATCCCTTTTTTTTTTTTTCCTTATTACCCTACTGACATGTTAACCGCTAGCCTGGAAAGCTGATCAGCATTCAGGCATTGTGAGCTCTAGGAAAATATCCCAATTTACATTTTCAGTTGTATCGTTCTGCTGCTTTTCAGTTCTTCGTGTAATTTGACTTGGTGAATTCTGTAGAGTCACATTATCAGCTCAGGGTAAAAACTTCCCTTCAAGAATTAACAAAGAGCTGGAACTTAATGGGCGCTCCTGAATCGGGCAAAACTCATGTTTGTTTTGCTGAAGCAGACTGATGGATGGATCCTGGTCACTGTTTTGCAACACTATTGTTCAACAGATCATCTCAAATGCATAGAGTTACAAGGGTCCATCGTTGCAGAAGCAGTGACTTCTCTTCTAATTTATAGCCATAATGGGAACATAATGTCAGACAGAAAATGTGATTTTCAGTTTGAACAGTTTCTTTTTAGCATACGCTTGCACCCAGCTGCAGAGCAGGAGAGATGGACTTCTGTGAATGATACAGTGCGTTGGCAGTGTTAGTTTTCCACACTGCCTTGCTTGATTTGCTTCTGTTATGAGCTGAAGGGTCCGTCTTTATGAATAAAAGGGTGCTTTAATCATCAGTCTTGACCGCTGCTGAGATTGGTGACATTAAGATAGTAGGAGTGTCTTGTCAATTTATCTATCTTTTATGAACCAGAGAGATAAATGTAAAACTATTAAATAATAATAAAAAGAGATCCAGAATCCAATAATCATAATAAAAGAGATCCAGGATCCATAAAAATAACGTTATTTTGCAATTAATGTACAGTTATGGGTCCTTACTACAATCTCTGAAGTATTTCTACCCAGTGACATAGTTAGTGTCACGTACCCCTCTGATTTGTGCTTAAATCTTCTCTCTGGATTAAAATGACTTGTAATCTTGTTGGCGTGTGTGACAGAAAAAATTATCATCCCACAGTAATTGTTCCTCTGCATGTCAGAGAACAATGACATTCTCTGAGATATTTGTTTCATTCCATGGAGAAAATAAATCCATTTCTTTTAAAACTAGTTTTTTCTTTGTGTTATTGCTTTTAATAAACAAGAGAAAGGGAAAGCGAAAGAGAAAAAGAAAGAGAGCCTTTTTTTCTTTACTGTCCTTATGGAAGAGAAAAGAACCATGATCATACAGGGGAATATTAATGTAGTTAGTATAGGGGGGAAAAAATCCTAGTTCCAGGCTTGAAAAAAATACTGGAAGTAGCATAAATGTAGGAATACAGTTATGAAAACTAAAATGAAGATAGAAAATAATTTAGTCATTTATCACTGTCTAGGGATTCTGTTACACAATGGTATTTTTTCATCGTTACCTATGAGTTTTCCTTAGTTATTGGTGGCAGCAGCCATGACAGCCCCCTTTTCACTGTAGAATGGCGAGAAGGCTGAGTCTTCTTGGGTGGGTAATTTGCTACGGTCATCCTTGCCCTCGTTATCTCAAGTTTAGATAACACCAATGTGTTCTACATGTAGCTTCATCCCAAATCTATTTGGAAATGGAAGTGGTGCAGAATTTGATCACCTGCTTCTGAAGCTGTGTATCTTGTCAGCATATTACACCAGTTTTCTGTGATCTGTATTGGCTGCCTGTTGATTTTGAGGTTGAATCTGATGTGTTGGCTTTGAGCTATAAAATGTGGAATAGCCAAAGATCTTTTACAAGACTGCTTTTCTCTCCTTGTCATTTAGGTAACGGTGCTGCTAACAGGACCTTCTCTGTCAGAGCCCCTCAGTTATGGAACTAGTTTCCTTTTGGTCCAAAATACCCCAAATTTGGCCCTTAGGGAACACTCCTAGTCTTTGTAATCTCCCTAGCTTTTGGAGAGTAGGAAGAATTCTGAGGTTGTCTGGTTAGTGATGGGATTACAGAATTTTCTTTTCTTTCTTTCTTTCTTTCTTTCTTTCTTTCTTTCTTTCTTTCTTTCTTTCTTTCTTTC